>JAPYYS010001535.1:0-21514 GCA_030522525.1 Campopleginae sp. 14b
ATGATTTCAACAATAAAGAAAAGGGTTGTCGATCAAAAACACCATTTGAGATAAAAAATTTCAGCCGAATTCTTATTTTTCATTTTTTCGAAATTTTTTGTTTTTTTTTTTACTCCAAAAGTTTGGAGTGAAAAAAAAAATTCACATTTTTGGGGGGGCGTTCCGCTTTGCCAGCCTCTCCTCTATATATTTTTTGACGAAATCGAAAATTGAATTGTCAAATATTCGTTGGGTCGCATTAAATGCGAAAGAATCGATGATGAAAAATTGTTGGGGTCAAATGACCGAGTGTGTACTTGAACGGGTATTTTTTTCACTTGAACATGAACAAGGTGATTGTCGACTTGAGAAAATCCATAATCGCCCACTTGCACGCACGTATAGGAAAGGTTGCTGGTATCAGCAACATGTACCCCATACCGAGAAACGAGAAGGGTTGGAAAAAAGGAAAGTGTGCGGGGGCGCGATGCATGGGCGGGGGGAACGCGTGACGTTCCGTGTGCGAGCATTTAAGTTGTCAGGCTGGAGTGAGCTCAGGAAGGCGAAGTAAAGTCGATGGTGTACGGCCAGACTGAAATTACAAGCAGTGGTAGAGGAGCTCTTGGGTTTCTACACAGCAGCAGCGTAGCGCAGCGCACACTTCCTCCTTCACATCTTCTCCTCCCTCGTGCTACAATTCTTGTCGGTACGCATAACTTCGTGTCCTATTATTATACGGAAAGCTGGTTTCTCCGGGTTCTCAGTGGCGCACAACGCAATGGCTTATATGCCGTGGCTCGTGCTAAACTATACGATTCCCTCTTGGTATGTACCTGCTCCTCATTGCCTACGTATTCTCATTGGCTACGAGTATGTTCTGGCAATACGTATTTCCAGCCTCGGCCCAGCGATGCCTCCAACGCGGCTCAAGTTTTCCCTCGTGAGCCAAACTCCACCGACCATCGCGGATATTAACAACTAAAGGAAGACGCATTTACTTACCCTGCCTCCATATTGCACCCTTCTTGCATGTGTTGGCCAGGCCAATATTGATGAAATGCCGTACACACTCGTACCCTACAATTTAGCTCCGAATCATATTGAGCTCAGAAAACGTACAACTGTCAAAGTTACCGATATAAATCCTGCTCGTGGCACACGGACTTTTCCATGTTTCCAACACTTTTTGTCGTCTCAGTCGCGGCAATCGCTTGCGCGGTTCATACCAGGCTCCCGATAACGTCAAAGTTAAACTTCATCGAGCTATAGCTCAATACTCGCGGTTAGGTCATCCCTTTGCCCAAAGCGATTTTCCAAACATTTTTAGACTAGTCACTAATCACCACTGAATTAACCCAATGGCAACCCGTGGTCTGAAACTACCGCAAACCACTCCCCGCGCCCTTTCTTCTTTTATTTTTCTGCTTTCATCGTATAACCGAATTCTCTACCAATTTTTTTTACTTCAAATAAAATTTTCCCGGGCCCGTGTGATCTTGCATTAAAAGACGACAAGAATGCGCCCAAGTTGGACCCTTTTCGTCATATTTTATGGGGGATGTGAATATTTCAATACATATTCCGGATTTTCATGGTATCGGAATCAGGAGCAATAAAAATACAGTCATCAGTCCAGCTTCAGGCAAATATGGGTTCGAACAATGCAATGGGCTCGTTACCTTCGAGGTTATACGAGGCATCAAGAAACAAAACTTTGCATGCATATCGCGAGCATCCATGTTTATTCCATGAGAAAGAAACCGAGAAAATATTTATCGTCGAAATTTGTAAAAGCGGACAAATGTCGTCCGTCCACGAGCTGCATCAACTTCTCAGTCTCGCTACGATGGCAGAGGCTCTGCTTTTAACCCGTGATACCATGATCCCCTTGAACAATTTTCGTTGAGAGGGAAAGCCAGGCTTTTTCTCTCTCTTCTCTGATGATGATTAGAAACACCATCGACTTTATCTTACTTCGTGCGTCGGTAACCGATATCATTCAAATATTCGAGAAGAATCGACGTTTTTGCTGAGACACGTTTATATTGTGGAGCAGCAGCAAAAGACGATGCTCCATCGATGCTCGTGCCGAAAGTTTAATAAATGATCATTGTTGTTTGCATTACCCTAAGGTCCAAGTTTCTACCATCAGGAATCTTCAACGAATTATTTAACCGTCTGATTACACGAGGCTAATTGTTTTACGATCATTGGGCATCTTATCGGAATCTATAGGCGATGCGAACAACGTCTCCCTCGTGGCTTTCAATGACTATTGATAACAAACTAATCGATTGCCACCAAGTTTCTATTGTGTCGGTCAGTTCGTTTCCTCATGTAGCCAGTTCAGCGCCTGCATGGACTTTCACCCTCGTGTCCCCTGTCGAGCTAAATTCGTTGGTGACCCGTTGTCTCAGTTCAAGTTACCAACTCATTCTTTCGAAACCTCGAGCTCACTTACGATTTCCTAGTTTGTTTTTTTTTTTCGCACTTTTTCATTAGTTAAATTTATTTTCAAACGACGAACATTGTGGGTCTGTAGGGCCCGGTCGATCATGAACCGATTCATCGATCGCCCAAATACCACGTGACAATAATGCGACGAAATTCGATAATAATTGTCTACCACCCTATGCGATGACGGAATTCCAAATATTTAGTCACACTTTCCATGCACTTCGTGGCGATTTTTTTTTTTTTTTTTTCATGAATATACATCCTTGAATTTTCGTATTTTGCGTCCAGGGTTCGTGAGCCGCAAACTCCAAAAACTCCTGTTACCGTTTACATACAAGATCTGTACCGGTTATTGCCCAACAATTCGTAGCCCTGACCCTTCGAATACGCACTGGGTCATTTTGACTCGATGAACGATTTTCCATCACTGATTGTTGGGCATTTAATGGGAACGAATTGATGGAAAAAATGCATATTGCCGAAATACAACGATTTGGAAAACGCCTTGGGTCAGATTGACTCAAGATATACTTATAGGAGGTGTGCACGTGAAGGGTTAATTATTAATTAATGAGATGACTTGATGATCGATTCTCTGACGCGTAATTTCATTCGGAAGATTTAATTTTCAATCAGTACTCAAATTTTCTAATTATAAATGACAATCAAGCTCATGACAAATAGTTCGCGGAATGGATGAATTTTCACCATGTTAAGAAAGAAACGAATTAGTTAGATTACTTCAGGCCGTCGAATAACCATTTCTCGAGATATATTTGGCACCAGAGCGTAGAAAAAAAATCGATAGCTCTGCGGTAATAATAAAAGACTGACTGCTGCGAGTTGACTCGAGCTACATATGGTTAACTATGCTTGTTTTGTCCTAGGGCGAATGAACGATATAGATGCAGTTTATTTCTGACCAGGATCGAGCAAGATTAAAGTAGGAATGTCAATTACATTTGAAGCATAATATAAGCAAGTATAACTCTGCTGGGAAGTTGGCGTTAACGACGTAATTGCGTATCCAATTAATAATTAACGAATTCGTAACTTTTGCTCGTTTTAAGGAAGTAAGAGAGGTTTAAAAGCGAGCGGAGCAAAGAAGAGAAGGAGGAAGAGCAGGCGGCGAGTGTCACGGCATACTTTTCCCGTTCCTCCCGAAACGCGCCCAGACCGTTCCCCGTTTTCTCCGCTCATTTGTGTTCCCTCTCCCTTCCTCGGAAATTCTATGTCAGGCTGTGACGCCACCTACCACATCCCTACTCTCTGTCGTGATTTTCCGACGTAATTAACGTTATGACGGATAAGCTTTGGCCGCCTATTTCACCGGGCGCCCGTTACGCTAGTTAGTAACTGGATAGTTTCCACCCTTGCAGCTTTTCATCCGTACGTGCGTAGTTTTCGGCACCCATGACGAGACACAAATTCACGAGCGGGACACAAGCCTCAAACTCTATTCTGTAAAATCGTTCTCTATTTTTTAAGAACATAAATGATTATTTTCGACCACGTGTGAGTCCTTTCCTGTTGGGCTAGGCGATCCGATTTCATCGTCGCAATGGAGCGCGTCTAGCCTTTTTCCTTTAGTTCTCTCCTTTTTTTATCGTGTCACCGCATTTTTCAATAATTTCTTGACTTTAAGCGAAATTTCCTCAGGCTCACGCGATTCTGTATTGAAAAACGATAAGAATGAGCCATAGCTGAGCCCTTTTCGTTGAATTTTACCGCATGAATTTTTCAAAATAAGTTGCCGAAATATCTGGAAAAATAAAGAATTCGACCGTATGTGCCAATCAAGACCACATCAATTTCTCCCTTTAATCAGCCTCGAGGGCTCCATTAATTATTCCAAAGGGAATAATGAATCTTGGAAATTTTTCTCTCCTCAGTGCTCTGTTTATCTGTAAAAAATAGAAATAATAAGCATAGCTGGAAATTTCGGTTGAGAATAATTTGTGTAAGCAGCGAAACGAGTTATGTAACCGGTGCCGCGGGGTTGCCTGCTCGAGTACCATTGCACTGAAATGCTGAGAGTTTTTAGCGTCTACGTGACTACTACCAGCGCAGTCATGGCATAGGTGGCCTAGTACTCGGAGCTTGATTCCATGGACCTTGTTAAAAAATAAATAAAAATAAAGCAATTATTTTCCGGCCTCTTTATTATGGCAGCTCTCGCCTTAAACTTTCGCCTGGTCCCTTTGGTTCTCCGCGTATTTTCAGTCTGTCGTCAGGGTGTAAAGTTTCGCGTGCTAATTCAGACTTGTTTTTCCTTTCTACTCGTCCATCCATGGGCATCGATGGGAATTAATAGCTAAAGAAACAGTCGATATTGAAAGTATCAAAAGACGTGGCAGCAGCTCGACGCTGAGCTTATAATAAAACCCGTAGTTTTTTTAACCGTAATCTGGGGTCAATTCGAGCCCAATGTTGAAAAATTCTTATCTTCGGTTCATTTGAACGAAAAGAGTTCAACTTGGGCTCAATCTTTCCATTTTTCAATGGAGTATCACGTCAGCCATGTTTAAAGCTCTATAGAAGCGGTTAAAAATTCGGTCAAACGATTAAAAAAGGGGAAACGAGGGGAAAAAAGGGGCGTGATTCAAAATCGCCGGGGGTCGTTTTTAACTCCAGGTCACCGTTCTGGGGTTAAGGATAAGGTGTATTGAAATTTCCGAGAGCCCCAACGAGAGCAGTATCTGGTCTTTCTCATGGACCTAAAGCCACTGATAACGAAATCGCAAGTATCGACTTGCGATACGCAACATTCGCCAACACTCGTTTTCTTCTTCCAAAAATCACGTATGGACTTTTCCTTCTTTTTCCTACTTTGAATAATTCTTTTCCTTCCCTCTTGGCTGCTGTTGCTGCTTCTCTGACGTTCAGTCTAGTGAACAGTATTCTCGAATGAATTCGCCAGCAGCTCGGCAAGAAGAACGAGAAAATATCTTGTCCAACTTGAACGTGTTGCGTCTCCGTTCGTTCGTTCGTTCAGCTTTTCCATCCAGGAGCTCGAATTCACACAGCGGAATCTTCATTCGCGCGCGAAAAACCTTCTTTTAGCTCTTCTATCGGTACTCGCTCTGTCGCTGTGCTCCGATGTTTGCGTAGCAAAGTGTAAGAAGCACTGCAAAGCGCACACAGTGCAGCTATACATATACTCAATTTAAACTATTCAAGCTTCCTCCTCCTCCTCCTCCTCCGCGTCTCGTCCTTTGCTTCACAGAAATTTCCAATTATCCCCAATGCCTGATTTCCAAGGAGTTTCTTAAATAGGTACCACCTGCCTCTCACGTCCTTCTTTCATATCTTTCCGCGATCTCTTCGAGTATGTACATTTCTGTTTCTTTTCATTTCTTTATTACTCCTTGGCGCAAATTTTTCATTTCCCAGGGTAATCCTTCTGGACAGTCAAAAGACACAAATGAGATATCACCGAATGCCGCGACTTTTGGCTCAAGTTAAATTATCATGGAAAAATCCCGAACCCCAACTCCTTCTTTATAAATCTTTTGCGACTAAATTGAAACGTCGATGTTGGTAAATTATTGAATATTGACTTTCGTTAAGACTTTACCGTGTTCATGAAAATCGCTCTTGATAAGCATCAAGGACAGTTTTATTGTGCCCGAAATGATGTAAAAAGCACGTACCGTCCTCTTTACATCATTTCGCCTGTGCAAGATTTTTCTCAGCAATTACTGCATCAATCGTGATGATTTATAGGCCAGTCGATGGTCAGTAACGTAAGCAGTCTTCGGTTGACTTTTCTCCTGTACATCATAATTGGAGAAAATGTTTATCCCTATCACCGAATTTGCTTCATTCAGAGATATTATACTCGCCCGAATCTCCGGCCAGCAGACGATGCTGTCAAATGTACTTGTTCCAAGACTCTACCGAGTCTCTTGCTATCTCGTCCGACGGAATATACGACGCAACTGTTGTTGCTTCTTCTCCTGATAATCCAACATCATACTTGTTGTTTATCAGTCTAATATCGACTCGTGACCCGTGCCGTTGGCAATAGGTGTTTTTTTCCTTCTGGAAACGTAGTTCGTCTCGGAGTCCAGAGGTCGTTTTTTTTCTCTCGTAATGTACGCTCCTCGGATTTACCTCATTGTTGATTATTCTCGCAGATCCGTTATTCGTTCTCTATTTGTAAGCCGGTAGATAGTTTTCCGTATCTCGGTTTGTTTTCCCTATTTCGGTGTCGTCGAATTCATGTTTTCATCTCCTCGAACCAGTCTCAGAAATATATTTAGACTTCAAATTAGCAAACACAATTTTTTTCCGGATTCTAAGATCCTGTTTACTCGCACCATTACTTATCCCTCTACTCATCAATCCTTGAACTTCATTCCTCTTTTATTCTCATTCCCTTTATCTTCCTTTTTTCTCCAACGCCCCCGCTTCATTGTCAAGCGTTTTGTTTTGTTCCTGTCTCGACAACTTTGAGAGTTCTATTGGTTCTTCTCATTAAACTTACTTGACGCATTTTTCAAGCATTTGTCACACGCAATCGATTACTTACTACCGCAGCCAAGTCGTTGGGCACAAATCAGTCTTTACTGGGTTTAAAAAATTGAAATTGAAAAATTGACGAACCAAAAATGGCCGGTATCCTTGGATTTCGGACGCTGGTGTTTTGTGGAAAATCAAATAGAGAGTATCAAAGACGTCATGGTTTTTGAAATTGATAGGAAAAGTTTTTTTTTTCCCCGTTGGAGCCCAACGTTGTGAGCTTCAGTGTGATGGACTGTCCAGCCTCGAGATGATGTGCAAGTCAGAATGAGATGAATTTAAGCGTTAGATTTATGTCGTGCGGTAGGTTTGGATGGCTCGCCATCGGTTGTCTGGACTTGACAAGAATAGGCCAAATAGAGTTTTGGTGGTGTAGTAAAATGGAGCTGGTGCTTGAACGGACTGACGGGGCACGCTCGTAACTCGTTATTTAAGGGAAGGAGAAAAAGAGTGTACCGAGACAAGGGTCCGTGTCCCTGAGGGGATACGAAATTGGCCGAGGATGGATGAGCCAGAGAGCCGGCGGGATAGACGAGAGCAGCAACATGCGGGAACAGGGTGAAGCCGCATCAAGTTCGAAGGGGTTCGAAACAGGTAATGCGCCAGCCCGGGATGCGCACTGGGCTCCGACGATCGTAAACTTTAATTGCCAGGTCGCAAATGCGAGATCGAGCTCCGTTTATATCGAAGCGTGCTGCTGCTGGCGCTGCTACGAACAGCCGTAACATCCCCGGTTCTCAGTTACGACTTTGCTGTTATCGCAGAGAGCTTACATAGGTACGTACGGGATGCAGCTATGAGAATGCCAGAATGGGCTTGGTCGTCATGCACCAACACTAGCGCCTACTCCCTTTGTATTTTCACGCATTTCGACAGTCTGCGGGTGGCCGGGGCTTTTCATTCCATCGAACCCTCCTCTTTTCTTCTGCACCCTCGCGTCCCTTGCCCCTCCCGCCTTTTGTCATCACTCGCCGCTCGATCCGCTGCGACGAGCGATGGATTGGATTAACGATCGAAAATCCAACGAATTATTGCTGACTGTATTCCCGAGAGTGCGACGGTGCTTCCCTACGTGTCACCCCAGTCAGGTAAACACGTTCAATATCTATACTGTGTCTAAGTGCGCGCTTTACCCTTCACTACGCTCAAAACCGTAAAACTATTTTCCAATCCCTCAAACGTGTCTACTTACAATTTATTACAAAACCTTGACCTGGGATCAAAAACGAACCCAAGCGACTTCAAATCTCACGCCCTTTTCACCCTTTGTTCTCCCGGTTTTATCGTTTAACCGCATTTCCAACTGATCTTCCGACTTCATTGAAAGTCGCTCCACCTTCACATGATCCCACATTAAATAATGAAAAGAATGAGCTCAAGCTGAACGTTTTTTGATGGATTTCAGTGAAGACATAAATTTTTCAAAATTGGGGTCATTTTAACCTCAGGTTGCCGGAATAGGTAACAAAAATTTAGGATACCGTTTGAGGTCTGACTTTGCATTGAATCATTGATAAATGTGAACTTGCCACGAAGTTAACTGCTTTCATTCTGATCGTAATATCTGCGACCGTACATTTCAAACTGCAACTTAGACCACACGAGGCAGTAGGCTGTGACTCCCTTGGGCATCGAATAGAGACAAAGAACAGACTTGATGACATGGTTAATTAAAGATTCGCTATTCTGTGGTCTGCGGTGGGAATAGAGAACGAGGAAGCTGGTTAAAAGGAGAAAAAGTGTTCACGATTAGAATCTACTCACCTTTTGGCTATTACCTGCCTCGTCCGCCCTCACAGCCTCCTCCTACTTCAATTTTTATTGCTCACTCCGGGTCTTGTTCCGGCTTTCGCACTACTGGATACCAAAATAGCCAAATGGAATGTTGGGTCTTCAAATGTTTGTTTTTATTTGCATTCAGAGCGCGTGATTGTTATTTACTGTTTATTATTACAGTTTCCATTCGCATGTGTGCTCTTCGCGTTCATTTTCGAAAACTCAGGGGAAAAAAACGAATTATGGGAAAAAGTTAGCGTCTGTACGTATACGTACGTGTGCGCAGTTCGTTCGCCCATCCTCATTATTAATATCGAACGAAAATGGTTGTAGCCAATGTTTAACTACCTCGTGCTTTGAGGAATTGTGGATTCATAATGTCCAACTCATAATATTGATTCAATGCATTCGCTCATATCATTCAAGCGTGTTATCGTCATATCACCGCTTGTCCAACTCCTAGTTTCCGTATAATCAGAATTTATCACATACCCATATATTGAGATACATCGTTTTGGTATAGTCGAGCGGTTGAGAAAGATGCTGGATAAATATGACTGAAAGGTCCAGTATAGTCGCGAGGGACACGACCAAATAAAGCGCAGAGGCATATGAAAATAAGGAGTGGACAAGTTTCGGTATGCCCTGATCTGCTGCGATCGATGAGCGGTGTGTTGCCTCGACCGGAAAAGCTCAAAGGATTTTGAGATAATTGCGTGCTCCAACACCTGTTAATAGAAGAGGAAATGGAGTTGTCAGCAGGCATTCTGTCCCGGGCCAGGTAACCACCGTTGTTTGTTACTTAAGGGGTGCAACAGACGGCGGTTTGAGAAGTGTGGCTGTGAGATGGGGCGGGCACGCTCTGTAAACAGCTTCGGTAAATCAAGGGGTTTAGAAGCAACGTGTGAGTACGCGAGCTATGGAAAAGCCTGTGAGTTGATGCGAATCGAAGGAGAGACTGCTACAACGGAGAAACAACCACCGGTATAACCAAAAGAGAGATCTCGCTGAGAATGGAGGGAGTGACGGAAAGTGAGCTAGTGAGGGTTGTTGTACGAGAGGTGGTTCAGCAGCCGCGATAGGATAGTAGTTGAGGATAGAGAGGGACAGAGAGAGAGAGAGAGAGAGAGAGAGCGCTCGAAGGGGTTGGGTTGGTGGGTTGAGTACGTGGCAACTATACAGTTGCCGTGGCTTGGCCTGGCTGCTGCTGTTGAGGAGTTTCAATCTGTTTCCAATGGACCCCCGACTGAGGACTGTGGTTACCACTACAGCTACACATCCCGCTCTCCTTCCCTATCACACCCTCTCCCTCTCTCTCTCTCTCTCTCCGTCTCTCCCTCTGTAAAATCGGTTTGTCTTCTTGTTAACACTTGGCTACTACAAATTCATACTGTCATTTAATCGCCGGCTCTCACTCTTTCAATATTTCCAACTACCTATCAATTACCATGAATACATAGAATCATTGTCTCGCCGGATAACGCAGGTCCATTTTGTTCTGGTGAACAGAGACCAAACGATATTATTAAACACATAAACACATTCCCCATCAGGTTCTATGCCATGCGATCGAGGACGCGGCATTCTATACCCTCCATCAGTTCACCGACTCTCGCTTCTGACACTCTCTCCTTCTTCTTGCCTCACTCCCCCTCATGCACTAGTGCATCTAACAGCACCACTATAGTACGAGCGTCAATCGCCTGTCCGCCCCTGCTGCATCACAACCCAGGCCTATCAACATTGCTCCAACCTCATCGTCCGGCCGTCTGTCGCTGAGATATTAAGCCAAACTCAACATTCGGTTTCACTCCATTATCACCCTCCCAAATGAGTCTCTCGTCACTCGCCTCTTCTCCCTTACAAATTTTCAATATATTCCAGGCGTAACCACCGTCATCCTATAATATCCAGCGCTTCCCAGTATTATCTCAACCTCAACCTCGACTCAAAATGCCTCATCGATTTTTCCTTTCGCATGGCACATTCTAAATCCACAGAGAATCGATCATCATCGATCGATCCAACCTGAATTTCGAAAAATTTCGATAACACTAAATTGGACAAATTTTCAATGAAAATATTTATTTTTCTTTGGATCCCAACGTTCCGAACTTCGGTTTCGTTTTGCAAGTACGTTCAAGTTTTGATCGTTGGAATGCAACGAAATTTTTTTTTGTCGCGATGCTCATAATTTAAGCGCGCAGAGCTTAATTCTGATGATAAAACGTTCGATTTTCGCGGACGGAAAAGTATACCAGCTCCACAAATTTGGATGATTTTGAATTCTTTTAGAAATTACCGAAAAAAATTCAGCTTTCTCGACATGGAAATGAGAAAGTTCAGGTTTCGATAAAAACAAAAAAAAATCATGCGGTGATTCGTTCCTTCGTAGCTGCAAAAACGAATTTCTCTTCGATCTCTTTTCGTAAGACTGCAGACGATAGAATAAAAATGTTGGCCTTACTCGGAGTGCATGGTAATTAGTACCAGCTGCGCATTTGTTCCGGAAGTTGAGTCATCAGCTCAAGACAATTTGGATTATCTCTGATATGACCTCTGTAGGCTTATGCTATTAAGTGTCGAGTCTCTCGGCGAGAGTCTCGCGTTCAGCTCGTCCCTTTCTCTTATCGCGTTTGCCGTACTCACCCTCGTTGATAGCACAAACCAACGGATAGGTTGGGGGTGCGCCGGGGAGGAAGTTTAAGGGAAAGACCAGGCAGGCAGTCTGGCTGGCTGTTCCTGGACCTGTTGCTCCATCCGGTTCTCTTTTTGGTGGATGAAGCGCGCCTAGGCATGTCGGTCCCAGGTGTGGGATTATGCCGCTGGGAGCTCTTCTCTCACCCTCTTTAAATTGCCCTTCACACTCAGACGTTTCGCTAGGGATACCGGAAATTCACTATTACCTTTACAGAATATAAAAACATTTTCCTTCGAAGACATTCAGGATTTGAAAATGTTTTGTTTCTCTCAATCATTCCATGCCCCGCATCCTCGTCGTTCATTTCGCGCTCTCCATCTTCGTTGAGTGTCACTCGAGTACAGAGGTCATTCTCGATCGCGAATAATACACATGCCATAAATGTATACACTTCGGTATTTACATAGGATATATTCTTGGGATGAAAAAAATGCTCCTAGCTACTCCCTATGATCCGACCAGTATGACAAATAGTACCATTTCGCTGGCTCGTGTATTGTCTTCTACTCGCATTGTCAGAGGATTCCTAGTTGTTCTCTCTATGTAAATCGGTGAATTTATAAATAGTATAGAAAAAGGAGTTGAGAACAAATAGTTGTGGCGGAAGAGAGGACACCAGTTCCGGAGAGTCCGATTCTCACGGAACTGGTGCCCTTTCGTCATTGTTGAATGAAAGTGAAAGCTTTCGATCGGGAACGAGAGGGAGGCGTCTACTTGAGAAAGAAGCATGGATCCTCGTGTTTGCGGCGATTGAGAGTCCACGTCGCTATTATTTCGATAACAAACCGCGCTACGAGGAACAACAGGAAACACCGCGTTCTATGCACCGCGAACCTCCAAATGAAGCCAAGAGAGTGGCCGGGGAGAAGAACCCCGCTTTATGACAACCGCGTCAAATTTTCGAGGCTACGAAGTTATGAATTCGTCCTCGTTCGTGTCTGCCTTTTTACTTTGGGTTTGTTTTTTCTCACTCCGGCCGACTCGTCCTCCCGCCAAGCATCTGAATCTACTGCGCTCCTCCTGCACATCCGCCAATCCCTCCATCCTCTATTTTCATAGAGCTCTATTGGTCGCGATATAGATATGTGGTAAATCGGTAACCGATGCCCAGGTATACCGTACACAGAGAACAACGTCAACGTCCGAATGCTTCGCTTTCGCATGTAGCATCGCCAGGTCCCGACCCCGACAATGGCTTTATGACACGCGATATCCTTTATCCGAAATATTACGCTCTCGCCGTGTACACAACCGACGAGGAGTTACACAGGGGTATAGCAGTGGCCGGAGTACATGGTCGTTTGAACAAAACACCGGCATCCACCCACATCGACGTCGATCTACCTTCTCGTATTCTTCGCCTTCGGTTGCGCGCCCGCCCGCCTTTTGCCTCTCGCTTTTTCTCGATATGAGTCTAGAACTCTGAAGCTTTTATTCCCATTCGTTTATATACTCTTCCATACCTTGTTTCCCATATAATATCGAGAACAGTCCAACTAAAATTATTTACCCACCGCTGGCTCTCCGGGACGATACGACCAACTCGTTGCTGTGCGCCGCGCACACCTAAAATGGAATCAAACGAGGAAAAAAACTGGCGAATACGGACAAGAGCAAAGAGCGGCGCCGGGTAAGCGAGGCGAATGCACACTGGAGGATGGGCATCATCCCAGTCATCCCTTGTTTTCTCGATCCTCTTCTCCTTCTTCTCGCCGACAACTCAAAGTGAATTTTGGCCAGGCACGCCGCGCCAACCAGATGTTTTACCTCCCTCCCTCCTTGCCGCCTATCTTGGTCACGTGATACACAGATCAAAGAGGAGCATGGACCAACGAGAAAATACATTTTCACCGTAATCATAGCTCTTCTTTTTTACCTTTCTGCGACGTCCTTCACTTATTCCTTTCGCAAGATCTCTCCTATGGACTGGATGCGTACTAAAAAGGGCCACTCCAAGTAGCTAATTCTTTCCTCTTTATTAATTGACGAACGGCTAGTTTTACCACTCAACTAAGCTTTTCAACGTCTTTTCTCTCTGCATTTTCTCACCAACAACGAATACGAGGCTTCTGGCTTTTACGGGGTCCTGAATTTTTTTTTTTTTTTTTTTCACCAACTCCAAACATTGCTGCGGATTATCCTTGAGAAGGTTCGCTATTCGCGACACTGTAGTCAGAATTCAATCAAAATTGGTAATAATATTCTTTAGCATTAAATACGATGACACAATTTTTTTTTCAATTTTTCATCTGCATAGTTGTCGGAAAATGTGGCTTTACAATATGCAAAAGATATATTTATGCATATTCAAAACTATTCGCATGCATGTAAACTCCAAAATTTTTGGAAAATTCGTATATTCTTATTTAACCCTTTCACAGTGAGGCGAAAATCCGATTTTCGTGCCATTTTTGTGGATTTTTTTGGACCCCATACGCGCCACTCACAGTCAAGGGGTTGAGACTCGAGAGTATGGTCACGAAATTTCATCAAATTCTAACAATTTCGAATTTTCTTATGCTTTTAACATGGTAATATTTTTGTGTGTGGCCACTCTCTATGTTGAATTTCTAATTTTCAAAGTTCAAAATTGCCCAAAATTTTTTCATTCGAAGAAATTGCAAGTTACCCGGAAGATAAAATGAATGACTCGAGTGGGTCTCGTAAGCCGTGAATCCCAATAAATGTTTATCGCTGGTAATAAAAAAAATGGATCGATGGATGCTGGAGCCTCCTCAGAGGAGGCTCGTCTATTTCTGCGACGATGGTGTACACACCTGAGGTGAGCTGCGAGGGACTACGCGTTACCGCCCTCGTGCATCGTATACCGTTCTTTGCCATATTTTTTGTTACTTACTCATTTGCGCCATGAAACGCGAATGGAGGCTCGGGGCTAGGGGAAAACGTATTGTAAAACATAAAATGGCGAACCAGAGTCTCGTTCGGTCCGCTTCTCACTATCCGGAGTAGCGTAAATTTCAGTCAAGCTTATTTCACACATTTTTCCATTTTGTTGTTTGCGAGACACGAGTTTTATTTTCTCGTGAACTACGAGATGAGAAAAAAAACCAACTGGCTATCCAATTGTGCGAGGGAGAATGCGATATTAGAAAATACTCAGTTTTCAGCAACAAATTCAGAAAACAAAAAAAAACGACGACGACCAGCTGCGTTGCTCCAGAAAAGAGAAAAGTTGAATAAAAGTCGTTTGCATAGAGTTTTAACTGGCAGGAAATCACCAGTTACTGTCAGCAGGTTAACGCGTAGCTGAGTTATTTAACGAACGGCAAGGTGAAGTACTATGTGTACTTGGCTACAAATATAAACTAACGAGAGTCGCGGGATTCTCGTGAGTAATGATGACTCGTGTTTCCTCATTTCCTCCCTTCAATCGCTCCCACTTACCGAACCGCGGTTCCATCTCTTTTTTTTAAATGCTATGAGCTACGCATGCATTACCAACAAACTCTGATGAGGTGACGGCTAAAGATGAGTGCTCGCGCCTTTTCGAAATACGAAAGTAATTAAGTGAAGGCATGAAATAGTCAGCACTACTCGCTTTTATACCGCTATGCCGTATATAAACATATATAAAATCGTTTATATATTTAAAACGTTCAAACGCGTCTTGGTTTTGTCCACTACTCGAAACCGTTTCATTTTAGTTGCTATTTTCATTGCTCAAATATTCAAATCCGCCCACGACGCTCCCTTCGTCCTCTCGATTTTTAACGTTTTACCGCATTTTTTACTCACTTTTTTTTTACTTAAAACTGAATTACCCCGGACTCACGTGATTCTGCATCAAAAAACGATAAAAATGAGCCCAAGCTGAACACTTTTCGTTAAATTTTAACGGAGATATGAATTTTTTAAAATTTGGGTCATCCGAAAAAAGATCGTTTTATTCTCCATACCAGATATTGCATGCAAACCATGAATACTGCTTAAAAAACGGAATTTCGTTGCATTCCAACGATGCAGACTTGAACATGCAGGGTTGATCCTTAATCATTAGCCACGATATACACCAATCGTAACTAATTTTTAATTAACGAGAACAAAGTTTGCATCGTTAAGGCTCAACGAAAAATACTGGACCCATTTACCATTTTTTAATATTTTTGTAATCGTCTCAATATTTCTTTGACACTGAACTTTTCGTTTGCAAAAATTTTTATGCACCGATACTGCATTTTTATTTTTGGCTCCGTTAAAAAAAAAAAAAAAAATCACATAAATTCATGAATTTCGGGGCAAACGTGAAAATCATTTGAATTTTTGTATTTCCGTGTGTTCCAGGTGAGTCCGAGCTCTTTTTTCGGGAAGCTCCTTTTTTAAGACACGAGTAGCTTGCCACTCGAAATAGTTTGGGCTATATTCGGGGGGTCGCATTGTTGCGCAGGCAAGCGTCGATTGAATCTTAGCACGGTGGTGCCTCGCTGCCGACCTCCTCTCCATGTCAGCACGCTCCCCATGCCTCACCGAGCTAATCGGCTGCTCGTATCTAATTAACGATCAACGGTCCGCGTAATCCACTTTATGCACCACACGTGCGAATTTACCAAATGTGCGTGCCTGCATCCTCCGTCTGGGCCGATTATATCAAATGCATAAATACAGCATAGAACGCGCTTCCACCATTACCCACTGAATCCTTTCATCTACTAGTAATTCTGTAGCTCTTCTGCTTCCTGCACTCTGTATTTGCTTCTCCACAGTCCCGAATCCTTCCTCGCCAATTGTTTGATCAACTCAAAGTTCTCGTTCTCTTCACCAACACACTCACACACACACATACACACAAAACACACATTCCCTGTCTCTCTCCCTCGGTTTTTTTTCCATTTTGCCTCTCAACGCGATCCATTGCATGGCGTATATTAAATTTATGGGCAACCGGTGGATAGCGCTTATAAACAAATCGAACATCAATTTGGACACTCACTCGTGTAATTATTTATCGATTTGCATGCTTCGTGCATGCGATCTTGTTCATGCAAGAGTTAAATTGCTCTTCCATTTCATTGATTCTTATTTATCCGAATAATTCGACAAATACTTCAATAAAAATAACCTCTTTGTGGAAATTCGCGCTTAACTAAATATGCAAATTTACTTCGTCACTGTTCAACTTATTGTAATCCATAGATGTTCAGGGTACGCCTCGTTCATCACTTCATCAATTCGATCAATCCAAAAATTCACCTTCTACAAGAAAATTATTTCTAAAAAAAATTGCAATTTTCCCAAAATTCTACTCATTTTTATAATTTCGCTTCTTCATAGAGGAAGTTATGTGGCGAATGTGCTTGAATTGTCCCAATACGTCGAAAAATCACATATAGAAAAATTAGCCGGATGTGTGTCCGTGTCTGTTATGGGACTGTAAAATTGAAACGTTGATAACTCGAGAACGGTTTGAGCTGCAGGACTCCCGTTTTCCACAGATTTCAATCCATACAAGCTTCTCAGTTTCTGACAATTTTGTTGGAATTGCTAGAAAAATGCGAATCGTGCAGCATTTCAAAATTTTCGATGAAAAATTTGTCGACGCTCTAATGTTTGCAAATTTTCAGATTTATTCCTTTTGTTTTTTTTATAAATAGAGTTCATGCTAGGAAGGTTGGTATTGAATGTGGAGAATATCGGTCAAGCGGTTTAAATTTCATGATTTTTCAAATTTTACGAAAATCTGAGATTTTTGAAAAATTGCCCAACCGCATTAATTTCTGCAAATTGTGCGTGTGTTTTTTTTGTTCCATAATTTATGGTAACTTCAACGTGAACGTGCGTGGGGAATCGTATGTGGGGAAGAAGAAGCAGCGATACGTTGTTTTTGGGTATTTGGAACGATTGCCATTTCCATTAACGATTGAAGCATGGAGGCGCGGTGGTTTTGAGCATTAAATGTCTTTGCCACATGTTGACTCTAGGCAGTGCGTTCATAGTTGAAAATTGATGGGATAAACCATGGCGTGTATTCTCGAAAATAATTCGCGTCAGCCCTCCGGTAAGAATATAAAAAAAAAAGAAAGTAGGTAAAAAAAGGTTTGAAAAAACAACTGGAAAATATTTAAAAACAAGTGGTGCGGGATCGTTAAAAAAAGTGCGCTCACAGGGAAGTAAAAAGAGGAGAAAATAAAAAGATTGGACTGGGCTGGTAGAATACAACGCGGCGGTGGGTTTGAACGCGCGCGTTTTGCCAAAGGAAATTTCAACAAGGATATCGTATACAGGCTGTGAAACGAGGAGGGGTCTCGAAATGGCGAAACGTGTACACGTACAGGCTTCGGGGCTCGGTGCGCTTGTGATAATACAATTTACTCGTCCGATGCTGCGGCGAAGGCACATAAATTTTTATGGTGATAAGGTGCGTTGTATATGCGCATACTGGGTTGATATATCAAGCGAGTGAGCGAGCGAGCGGTGAGCGCGGCGAGGTAATAGGGGCATATAAAAAAGGCGGCAACTGCTGCGCGCGGAGGGATAGTAAGCGCCCCGTGGCACACAGTATTGACGGGGACGAATGGACCGACGGACATGCCCGTATGCACTGAGAATGGCTCGTTGGTTTGGGGGTTAAAGGAACGCGAGGGGTGATGCGGATGATGAAAAAGAAAAGGATCGCTCATGGTAACATTGGCAACTCGATACTAAACAAAAAACGAGATCGCACACTCCGTGCTTGTGTATTAGCCCCCGGCCTCTTTCTTCCTCTCTTTTTCCCATTTGTTCTCTATTTTACCCCCCCCCCCTCCCCTTTTTCTCTCTCTTTTATTCCTCTCCTCTCTTCTTTGTACAGACATTCGTCTATCGTAAATACGTCAGAGCTTCCATATGCAACTTGCTAGGCCATTCCTGTTAGTTTTAAACTCCCGCCACAGCTTGTTCGTTTGGTTTTTTAAGTACTAGCGTACAGAGCCTCTCCTCTGCAGCTCTCTGCTCTTCGTAATCTTGCTTGTGTGGTCGGAACATGTGAAAGACGGGTAGTAAACTTATCCCATGTATTCACATCACGCGAACGATCCTTGTGTCATTCGCATACTATTCGACCGAAGCAAAAACCAGATTAGCAGCTGTTCTCTAGGTTTTGTCGCCACTTGGCTCTACACGACGCGCCACACCAGGCGTGAAAAAATCATAAATAGAGTACTATTAAAAAAAAACATGTCACTACACTTTTTTTTTCAACTTTACACAACCTGCTTCCGGACAACTGTCTAATGAAAGCTGTACAACTCACAAGACGAACAAAGCATCGCGTTACATCTCACAACAACGACATTCAAGTTAGTGCACGCCTTTGACAATTAATTTTTATTTGCCAAAACTTTCAGATACCGAGACAGTAACGTTATTTGTTGCTATTTTTTCTGAATAATGAAATGAAATTATTTTTATCTTTGCATTCCAACGATGCAAAATTCAACATCAAACTTCAACACGCAACGAAAAATATTCAATCCATCCAGCATTTTTTTATTTTTGGAATGGCCTCAATATTTCTTTGACATTTTACATTTGAAAGAAATTTCGTAGACCGGCACCTCGATTTTATTTTGTGTTCTGGTTTAAAAAAAAAAAAAATTCATTCATTTCGCTGCGTTCCAACGATGCAAACTTCGACGTGATCCACGAAATTATGAATCCCTGAAAAAATTTCTGCTGCTGGGGCTACCAGTTATTCGAGAGCGACGTTGAGAAATTTGAAAAATCGCTCGACACGTTTAAATGGAGTCGGAAAAATAATCCGACGCGTGAACAGAATTTTAATCGAATTAATTATGTATAATCAATGAATGCCGCACTAATTACGACGGAAAGTTCTGAATTAAGTACCTGGCTGATTTCGTCAAAACACAAGGAAGTACAATCTCCAGCCATCTGGATCCCGCCTCGGATCATTCTTTTTACACGACCTCCGACTTTTTCATCGCCTTCGTTCACTTGATTCATCACCCTAATCTATTTATAATCACGTAATCACATCACCCACTCAATCTCCACGTTATATTGTGAAAATAACATCATCATTACGACGAGAACGTTTCAATTAATTTTTTTCTATCAAATTTCACCTCGATTGAGCGACTTTGACTAATTTACTGTTTCAAGGTCGTAATTCCCTCTAAAAAAACAGTTACTCTCGTTTTGAACTGTAACTAGTGAGAATTTTCACAATTCCCCCAGATTATCCAAGAAATTTTCGATTATCCCAGCAGCAACACGATCATCATCCGGACTGCGTCAAACCTTAACGTGAAGAAAATAATTAATAAGTACAATCTGATGGGCTGATCGAAGTTACAAATTTATCCACAACATTTCACAAAACTTGCAAAAATGAATGCGGTTGGACGTTGTTTTGAAAATCTGAGATTTTCGCAAAATTCGAAACATCATTAAATTCAAATCGTTGGACCGATATTCCCCCAAATTCAATACCAACCTTCCTATTATGATACTCTAGTTATACAAACAGTAATGAATCTGAAAATCGTCAGAGCGTCGAAAAACTTTTTGTTGAAAATTTCAAAACGCTGTACAATTCGTATTTTTCTAGCGATTGCAACAAAATTCTCAGAGAATAAAGACTTTGTTTGGATTAAAATCTGTGCGAAGCCCTGTAGCTCAAACCGTTCTCGAGTTATTAACGTTGGAATTTTACCGTCCCTTAACAAACACATACACAAACAACTATACATTTTTCCTAGATATGATTTTTCGATGTTTTGGGACATTTTAAACACATTGACGTTAAAATCGAGAGAGAAAAAAAATTTCACCGTCTTATAGCTTCCTCTATGAGCAAGCAAAATTACATCAAGTGAAAAAATGTATTAATCGCCGATATGCAAATCATTCAAATGGCTGTAACGAAAGTGATACACTTTGCCCCAAGGGTCAGGATGCGCGGTGCTCGTGCTAACGATACGACACAGAGGCGAAAGGTTTTTTTTTCATAGCACAGCATAGCGATGTACTCATATAGGGTAATAAAAACGAATCATAATGATGAAAAATCGAAAGGTAATAACGGAGAGTGTGGAAAAGAGAGGAAAAAGTGTGAACGCAAGGTCTGCGATCTGATCGGGCTTCAGAACCCACAGGATGCGATGCGAGCAAAGAGACCGACGTCGACGAAACGTGACGAGTTCTGGTCCCATCATTTTATGCAAATATAAAAGCCCCAGTCACGCTTGATTTCCCCGTGGTGTTCCCCCCATACTACCGAAAAAGAACCATGAGTAAGAAAACCCTGTGACCATTTTATACCAGCAATGCAAGCTTCATTGTTCCTGTATCCTCAGCCCCATTCACTCTTCGCTAAAGCGATGAAAGTCCCTTGGACCGGTCCTCGAACATTTCGTCAAAATGAAGAAGCTTTCGCCGATTTAATCGAACCAGTGATTAAGATTATGAGTTTTAAGTAACCCAACCAGCAACTTTCACAAATCCATGAATTCGCGCGGTTTGAAGAAAACAAAGAAACAAATCCCATTACCGTCGGTAATTATTGCGAATAGCCAAATCAGCAAAAGTGTTTGAAAATTATATTTTGGATCATTTGAAGATAGCTAAGTTTTTTTTGAATATCGTGAAAAATGAAAAAAAAACTCTGCAGAAATTAAGGAGTGTCATTCGCAAACAAAAAATTTTCCTAAGCAATTTTCTCTCGCTCACGATTATTCGCGTGCAGATTTCACAAACCCAGAAAATTATAAATTTCGTCGTTTAAGGGTTTCCTTACCGTCCAAAGATACACGAAATTTCGACACGTATTTCTGTCGTTGCCTCGCCAAGACCTGCCCTAAATAATGAGGTCCAAAACCACGTAAAAATCAACCTGTAAAAAATAAAGTCTAGAAAAAAATTCTCCCGAAAAATGCAATTCTCACGATCATTTACTAGACCTCACAAAAAGCAGTTTGTTGTAAAACTCTTCACTTAAGTTCAACTCACAGGAATTTATGCCTGATGCCCTCACAAAAATTATTACATAATCATCACATTCACAAAATGTCGTTCCTAAAAATCTCTCCTCGCAGAAAACTCTCATAAACTTATAGGAAG
>JAPYYS010001536.1:0-34836 GCA_030522525.1 Campopleginae sp. 14b
CAGTGTGGTGTTTACGGGTTCCTATTTCTTCAATGAATGCATGAAATTATACTTGGAACCATATTTTTTAGGGGTAAAATATCCCGAGTAATCGATTGCGATGATTTTAAACATTGAAAAATGAAATTTTATCGTCGAAAAATGGCAAAATTGAAGAAAGGATTTTTCAAAACCTGTGAAACTTGAAATTTTCGTCCAGGGAAATTTCCACCAGTGTGGTGTCTACGGGTTAAATAACGAATGACATAAATCAGGTACTCACTCTATAAATAACGGTCAACAGGCTGAGAACGCCCAGAGCGAGAAACCAGAACCATAAAAAAACGTAGATCTTCTCGTTAACGACATTGAGGGGTAATATGCATACGGCATCGTGAGTTTCGACTTCCCCGCTAACGCCGTATTTGTAAAATGTGCACTTGGTCATCCTTGGGAACACGTAGATCATCGGATCGACCCGATCCTCTTGATCGGACTCGAGAAATCTCAGCACGTCGATGCCGAACGTGAGGAAGGCACCGTCGAAAAAACGGTTCATCAGGAACATCTGGCCTGCAGGATAATTCAACAATTATTTCTAATAATCTCTACAGCTCGAATATCGAACAAGGTGCACGATCATTTGGTGTTTATTTATTTATTTTATTTTTCAAAATATGTTTCCTCATATTTTCTCAAAATTCTCTCAAAAAATTTAAAAAATAAAAAATCATAAATAAATGTCCAAACTTTCCAAATCAAGAATTGCACAGTCTCTAATGAATTCCGATTTGGAGAGCAATTTCGGAAATAAATCATTATTTTAATTTTTAATTTTTGAAATTTTTATTATTTTTTTAAAAATTTTCTAATTTTTATTATTATTTTTTTTTATGCTTGGATCAATACTGACCGACAACGTTTATCAGCGCGAGTAGTTCGCAGATGTAATATCTGTAGGCCCACCAATTGTGGAAACTCAGATTTTCCCACAAATAATCGAGGAGCATTTTTTTCTTTTGCTTTTTTTCGACCTCGGAGCACAGCCCTATGTCGAGGTCCATCATGAGGGCGTGAATCTTTCCACCTTCCCAGCCCTTCCATAGCCATCGTGGGGTGTAAAAAAGAATGGCCTGAAACGAGAAGAATTTAATGTCGAAATTGATGCATAAATGGCCATTTTTTTCACGTCGTTTAACAATTTTTTTGTTTTTTTTTAGAGTTTTCAGATCTTGTTGCGATTTTTTTTCTCTCGTTCCTCTTGAATCCCCCGAGTGTCAAGAAATCTTGTTTTCATAATTGGAGGTTAATTCCGTTGGAAAATAAACTCCTCGGGCCTAAATCAATACCAAATGTGTAAAAGTTTAGTGGATAGGATTATATCGAGAAAGCAGCAAATTCGATGGATCCTCTCTCGTGTTTCAGACGTACTGTAGAGCATTTGTTAGTTCCGAAGGAAACCGTAAATTATATTTATACTCGGGATGTTATAAGCCCCTGGGAGAGCGTCCATGGATACGTTAGCCCTGTCAAGAAAATTTACTGCGTTATATATTTGCTTTAATGGAAGAGTAACGAGTGACCTGACCAAACTATCGGACAAGCAATCACCCTGCCATCGGTCATGATGCAAAATTGCATTCTGCGCTTTCTTCCACATCTACGAACGTCCATCGATAGACAAACGTTTCGTTTTTAATAAATCATTTCTTTTTTTTTTTCACTTCCCCACGTTCCGGAACGATAAATTCGAAAAAAAAAAATAATCATTAAATTTTTTTTTTCGATTTTCTGGTTTGGTCATTCTCTCTGACACTTTTCCTGTTCGAGGATTTCCAAATGAACCGAAACCTGAAGCCATCGACACATGGCCACGAAATAAAAAAGATAAAAAATGTTTCGTCACTTTATTCCAATTTTTTTTTCTCAATTTCGCCTTTTTTGCCTTTTTTTGACTTTACGAACGGATTCGTGAAATAAAAAAGTGACGAATCTTTCTTTTTCATTTGGTGACCATTTTCTCAAACATTTTTCTCATCCCGGTGGATCGATGCAACGTCGCGAATGCTTTGGCTCAAGAGAATTAATGCGAAAGGCAATGGCGACACGAAAATTAATCGGATCCACATCGGAGGTGAGATTCTAAAATGCTTGGCTCAATGAGAAGGAAAATATATTGATCGAGAAATTGACTGAGCTATAAAAACATGCAACTTAGTGCATTTTGAAGTCGAAGAATTGTTTCAACTTGTTTAAAAGTAAAAAAACGACGGGTCGTTCGTTATCAGAGCTCGAGCTATTTGGCCTGCGAGAATGTTTGGCAAAGAATGAAGAAATTGTGAGAGAAATAGTTGTCACTACACCGAAAATGAAATTTAGTCAATAATTTGGAAAATTTTCGTCATTTTGACAATATTTATCATTTTTAACAAAACTGTTGACAAAATTTAGGATTGGGATGACAAAAATGGACTTTAGGAAGAAACTTTCTTCAATATTTCGCGCTGCAATGACGAAATTTTTCAATAAAACTTTTGGTCGACCGTATCCAACTAAATATCCAGGTTTTCCAACAAAATTTTCTTTTCAGTGACGAATTAAAAATAAAATAAAATTCTTCCCCATTTTTTTTCGAATTTTCTTTTCTCAATTTGCCTCTTTCCTTTTTTGGACCTTTCGAATTAATTTGTAAAATAAAATAGCGAAGAATCGTTTTTTATTTATTTTTTTCATTTCGCGCAAGGAAACAGCTCGTCGTCGATAAGGTCGTGGGCGATGAGGTGACTTGGCAAGGTGTTTTTTCTCAATCCAAGGATGACGTGTGTGTGACGGTGCAGTTGAGATTTGATCCATAAGAGGATTTGGCATTTTGAGAAATCTCTTTAGCGTCAAAGTCCTGTTTAACAACTTGTCCTCGAGAGATCTCAGTTGTAGGGGATTACGAGGGTTAAGATTGGGCCTGGCGAGTGAAGATTCAATCAGGGATTAGAGGGTGATCGAACCAACGAGACTGTTACGAATTTTGCGTGTCGTTGGCGCGCCAAGTGTTTTGGCATCGCGCCCACTTTGGCAGGCTTTTCCAATATAGCGTGAGAAATTAAGCGAGCCTCAACGCGGAGCGATTTAAAATCGCCCAATTGCTCGAACGAATCGGAGCGTGGGAATGGGCTCTTCCAAAAGTGCAATTGAACGTGAAGCGAGAAACAAAAACAAAAAGAGAGCCATTGACGAGCCTCCGGGCAAGCCCGAACGTTCCAGAGACCAGAACTCGTACATTTAGACAATTTTTCAATTTATGGATCACGTGATATTGTGAGCAACGAGTTTCCGGTGTAATCGAG
Source organism: Campopleginae sp. 14b (assembly GCA_030522525.1). Classification (NCBI taxonomy): domain Eukaryota; kingdom Metazoa; phylum Arthropoda; class Insecta; order Hymenoptera; family Ichneumonidae; species Campopleginae sp. 14b. Next base: position 3,321 of record JAPYYS010001536.1, read on the forward strand.
GGGAATAAAAATAATAAAATCATCTCCAAGAGCCATTGTATACTGAAAAGACAATTTTTTTGGGAAACCCGGATATTTAGTTGGATACGTTCGGCCAAAAGTTTATTTGAAAAATTCGAAAAATGTTGTCTATCCAGCGCGAAATATTGAAGAAAGTTTCTTCCGAAAGTCAATTTTTGTCATCCCAATCCTAAATTTGATCAACAGTCTCGTTATAAATGATAAATATTGTCGAAATAACGAAAATTTTCAAATTATTTAAAAATATTTAGTTCACGATATTCAACAAAATATCGACGTTCTTCGACTTAATTTCATTCAACTGTCAGACGACATTGTGATTGACTGCGCTGACAAGGACGTCACATCGAACGCTATAAGGGGCGCCATAAACTCTGCTCTTTGCTCAATCGCGAGGACAGCACGTTCTTCTTCCTATTCGTGCTCCTCAATTTGTAAAAATAAAATTCTCAAGTTATAAATTTGGAGACTCCCTTTCGTACGTGTAAATTATGTTGCTCGTGCCACGAGAAACAAACATTAGAGAATCCCGATCTATTTCGTAATCACACATGGACCCAGTTTGTTGTAAACATTCGGTTCACATCAGTCTGTGTCTCCAGCGTTCACAAATACCGAGAGAACAGAAACGAGAAGGGCCGCAAGTTCCAAGAGGAAACGAGTCAGAGACGTGACAGCTCGTTAATTAGCCAGCCACGATTAGACACTCGTTCTCCCTCTAACCGGCCACGCATCCCTTCGTCGCTGACATCCCTCCCTCCCAGTCTCTGCCACCAAGAAATTAACAACATTATATATATTTTCAGTCCAGTAAAACGTCGCCCGGCCACCCAAATTCAGACCAAAAATAGGCCGAGAATTCCTGCTAACTAATCAATCCCCCACGATATCGTTATCGCACATCGAGCTCAGGAACGATCCAAGTAAACAAACGAATTTGAAAAAAATTGAGAAAAATTGACAAAATTTGAAAATTGATACAAATTTTCAAATAGAAAACAATTGGAAAATTGAAAAAAATTGAAATTTGAAGAAAATTTTAAAATTGAAAAAATGCGGAAATTGAAAAATTTGAAAAAAAATATTAAAACTGAAAAAATGTGAAAATTGAAAAAATTTGACGATTGAAAATAATTGGAAAACTGGAAAAATGTGAAAATTTAAAAAAATTTCTCGAAAATTCGATAATCTTGAATTACCCGCAAAATTCTTAATGCTGAGAAGATCAAGACTGTTGACAAGAAGAGCCGAGAAGCAAAATAAAGTTTCTGACGAATGAAATCCGATGGACTGTCGTTACCAATAACACGAGAATCTTATGTTATCATTGTATAGAAACATGGTCGTCGAATTTATAAGCGGAATAGAAAAAAATGAATCGAGTGAAAAAACGAGGAGTAATGAGGCAAAGCCGGTTCTCATGGACGATCGAAATTTCAATGTACCAAGTGTAAGTGAATGTGAGATTGTAATTGGCGAGAACACACGTGCAGAGAGGAGAATTTTGGGCTCCGTGTCAACGAACCTATCGACTACAAGACGTTCGTCTTTCACACGATCGCTCTCTCTCTCTCTCTCTCTCTCTCTCTCTGGCTCTCTCCATTCCTGCCTGCCTCTTGCTCAAGGCGGGAATAGTTTTTGCCGGTAAGTTTGCTGGCGATGAGCCAGTATTCACCAATATGAAGATTGTAGATTTAACTCCTTCACGATGCAAGTGCATGGATGGAGAAATTCGGCAAGCATGATGCACTTGGTGCGCACGAAAACGTTGGGTATACCTATCAAAGCTACGAGGTAGACTGAAAAAAAAATTTAGTCGGAAAGCCTGGATATTTAGTTGGATATGTTCGACTCAAAGTTTAATTAAAAAATCCCAAAAATTAGGTCATTGCAGCGCGAAATATTGAAGAAAGTTTTTTCCGAAAGTAAATTTTTGTCATGCCAATCCTAAATTTTGTGAAAACTTTCGTTAAAAACGATAAATATTGTCAAAATAACGAAATTTTTTGAATTGTTGAAAAATATTAAGTTCACCGTATTCAACAAAATATTTACGTTTTTTAAATAAATTTCATTCTCAGTGTGTAATCTCGCCTTTTTCCATAAAGCCAACCACCGCGACTATAACCACAGAAAATATGGTTTTTTATGGCCTCATGAATACATACAAATAAAAAAAATACAAAAAAAAAACAAATAAAAAAAAAAAAGAACAAAAAAAAGCACACATATTATCTCGAGAGGCAAAGATACGCCCACGGAACAAGAACGCGGACATTGCCACTTGATTGCAAAATAGCACATGTTTGCACGCACACGCCGCAAATAATTGCCAGAGAAAAGCCACACATTCGATAACTTTGTAGATGCTATCGTACCTTTTCCTTTTCTTTATAATTCTGAGCCTGATAAATGCTCCAAAGACAAGATGCTAACGAGTCTTGATGACGCTACGCAAATATCGTTTTATCGTTACCATCACCGAGATTTCATTACCAAGAAAATATACATTAACGCACTTGACTTTTACCGCTCGTTCGGTGCTTCTAAAAATCGATTTTTTTCGCAAATCCTTTTATTCATGATTTTCAAATAAATTGTTATAATTTTTGGTAAATCAAAAGTTTGCGAGTTTCATTCATTTTTTTCAGCTCGTCGTTCAATTCTTTTTGGAGAAGAAATTTCGTTTTTTTTTTTTTTTTAAACATTTTTTTAATGAGTTTTGGTTGACTTTTGGGCAATTTTTTTTCTTGTTTTTTTCAAGGAATCGGATTCCGAATTTTTATTCATTATTTTTAAATGAATTTTGTAAATTTTTGGAAAATTAAAAGTCCGCGGCTCTGATTTATTTATTTTTTTTTCAGTTCGGCGTTCAATTATTTTCGAAGAAAAAATGTTGTTTTTTTCCAAAATATTTTAAAGGAATTTTGTTTTGATCGACTTTTAAAGAATCATTTTTCATTTTTTAATGAATTTGCATCGACTTTTGGAGGATTTTTTGTTTTCTTGTTTTCCCAAGAAATCGGACGAGCATAAATTCGTCTTACTTGCAATAACAAGGCGAAGATAACCCACTGGTAGTACTTGTGCTGCTTGACTAGGGGATGATAACCGTGACCGTGCAATTCGCTTTTGCTGTTGGTGACACCGGGATAAGGGACTGCCTGTCCTACGGTCATGTTGAAAGCGTGTATAAGGCTGTAGGTTGTGTGAAGCCAGCAGAAGGTCTCGAGAACGACCTTGTCAACGGCACCAGCCCCTTCGCAATGAATCGGCGAGCCCGAAATGCTTTTACACGCGAGGGTTAGACAACCGGCCAATAACAAGGCAACGGTTACGCGATAGTGAAGACGAAATATGAATGTGTCTTCCTTGGCTCGTTGAACCTTGAACAAGGATCTGAGGGAGCCGAAGATATCGATCATTTTTAACATTATTGGCATTTTTCTTGATTATTTTGATTCTCCTCGTAACTATCACAGACTCGAGATAAACATTATGCCCTTTTGTCGAGTCGTCCTGTTGACTGATTCTCCCAATCGTACCAAAGCATCCCTCGCACATTTCAGATCGAAATATATCGCTGATTCAGTCAACGTGCTCGCAAGTCTCTCTCTCTCTCTCCATGCCTCCGCGATCCATTAAACTTTCAAATTTCCATAGTGTCACGCGAGCTTATTAAATTATGCAAATATTATTATTTAAGCAACAACTACTTCTTCCTTCCCACGTGTGACCCGATGACGTATTCCCCGAACAACATTCTTCGCACGTCCCTCGAAATCCGTTCAAATCCTCTCGTTGACATTCCAATTTTCTGGGACAATTATTTTCCCTACACAATTATTTCAAAGCATGGATTTTAGTTCTCGTTTCCATCGACGAATCTCTCTCTCTCATCGATCTCACTGAATTTCATCATCACTTATCAACGTCCTCATCATGTTCCATCCAACACTCACGATTCTTCCACTTTTTTTTCGTTTTTTCGAATTTTTCAACGTTTTTAATGATCACGACGCTCCGCTTTTTCCTGAGCAACAGGAAACATTACTAACTACACCAGACGGCGGAGAAAGACGCGTGGGACACAGAAGCAAGCAGTTACAAGACTGATCGGACTTGAGGGGCATCCCTTGGCCTCGACCAACCCTCTTGAACACATAACTCATATTATCTCCCCAAACTCTCCTTTTTTTTCTTTATATTTTTGCTCCTCCCTCTCACGATCTTTATTCATTTTGCAATATCTTGTGGCTAAATAATCCCTGGAAACGTGCATACCAGCTCGTGTTTTGGTCAACGTGGCAAAAACATCGAGCCTCGACCCTGTGGCTCATTAGCATCTAAATCGCATCGAAATTACTACCAGCTACACCGATTTTCTTAAATAAACATTTATTAATAGTTAATGTTGAACGATATATTTCGATATATTTATTAAACTATATTTATAGTTTAAAATAAAACCCTCAATAAAACCCAAATCGAGTCCTGCTCATTTCCTTCGCCCTCTTCCACTACTTTCAACAGTTAATCCGAGGACCAAATGATCGTTTGGAAAAACGGTCGAAATTGCTCGAAAGCCTAAAATTTGAAGTTTGTCAGAAATTGGTATAAACAATTGTGGCTCGAGACTCAGGTGCACGAGCAATAATGATTTAAAAGACTGTTTAATCTCGCGGGACATTTTGGACTGCGTTCAGATGCGAAGTTGGTATAGGGAACAGAAACGAAGAAGGATGTGTTGGTGGGATATGGTAATTGGCGATAATTCATTGGTAACGAGTCGATTTCAAAGGCTCGCCCCGGCACGACTAATTAAAATGATAAAAGCGGCGAGAGGAGAAGGTTGAAAGGGAAATATGTTGGTTATGTGGATATGATGATTTTGTAGTTTGGTTGGTTAGGACGTTTCTTGGTTGGCCTTTGGCGCAAGGCCCGTGAGCCTCGAATTCGTTGGCGAAACGAGAGCTCCAGTGAATTAATGAGAAAGGAATGAGAGAAAGAAAAATTAAGGGAAAAAATGGAATGAAAATAAATGAGGCGATTGATGGGAGACTCCGAGAGGAGGAGAACAAATTGGGCAAATGCGAATGGGCATGATGATGGCAAGAGGAATCTTGTCACGTGACACACCGTCAAAGAAATCTGGGTCATTGTCAAACTATAGTTAAGCTCGGTATCTCTTGTTCCTCTCACACTCTCTCTCTCTCTCTCTCTCTTTCTTGCTTTCTGTATATAACCTCGGCCGCTAGCCACTGTGTGTTGCTCCGGCATGGATGCGTGCGAGAGCTCTCGTACAATATTCCGGGAAGACCTCATTATATTATGACCTCGACCGATTAAAACGTTTTTTCAGCATCTAGCGTTCACCTCGGTCCTCTGGTTCCCCCGCTGCTTTACCGGAATCCAAACGTCAACTAAGCCCGGAATACTTCGGGAACGTCGAGACTCGATCTGGATTCTAGCCATGCCGATTTGTGAATCGATTTATCGAGAAATCTATCTTCTCAGTGGCAATAATCGATATATTGAATCGATTCTTTGAGTGCAAAATCGATATCGTAGAATTTTTTTTTGTTGTAAAAAAAAAATCTGTATCAACGTATAATAGCATGATGGTAAAAAAATAGTAGCCAGCTCGTACAGTTTGTTAAAAAAAAATATGTAAAATAATATACTTATGGTAGAAAATGGAACAAAAAATATTCCCGCTAGTTATTGAACACTTTTTATCAAGGTTGCACTTATTTTTTTGTATACAATTGGAAAGAATCGATCTCTTTCACTCGATATTTTATTGGTATCGATACACACGATGACAATTCGATTGAATTCTAAGATTCGATTCTTTCTGAACAATCCGGCAACCTGGAGCAAACTTCGAAGCGGATCTGATGATTTTATTAACCAATTTTGGCAACTAAATGAGAAAAAATGGTTTTGTCGACCATCCAAGTTGCCAGTTTCGTAAAAATTAAATTTTTGCTCAGACAAATTGGTCGAACGTCCAATCAGAGAATTGGAAGGTTGGAGACGTCCCTCGTTCGATTATAAATAATGTTTTTTATCGATATTATCAATATGTTAATGAAAACCTTGTCGAACGATCAAGTGCCTCAAGGCAAACGTCTCAGGTGCCAGGCTTTAATGTTCTTGCACGAGGAATGAACGTCCCCGACCCTCAGCCTTTGTACCACCGCTATACACGAGAGTCTCAAGTTAATGTGCTTAGGGTTTCTTTCTTGGCAATGAACTAGATATAAGCCTTTGTAAGCAGGGAAGTAAGTTGCTAGCCCAGAGTGCCACAAACCCACCAAACGAAATCGATGCCCGACGCTTATTGGTTGCATGCCGACCGAGTGCTGCTAATTCGTGTTGGACCATTTCGATCGATTTCGTTCGGCAAGAGCCACTTTTTAACTTGTTATTTTTTCCTCTCAGGCCCATCCTCAGAATCTCGAGAAAAAGTTGCACCAACCCTGGACCTTTCACTTGACATCGGACAGAAAAAAAATGTTTCTCTCTCTGATGCTGCAGCTTTCGGTTTATAAACCAGATTTCGAACAAGCCACAAGTCTAGTCTAATTGTAAGTTCCATGCTAAGTAGGCCAGCTTAGTTATATATACATCAAAGAAACGTTCTACGCACAGAATACTCAAAGATAAATGTTCCACACTACGAAATTAGTTATTCTCTTATTAGAGTGTGCCTTAACCCTCCGGAGACACACATGGGTCTGAGATTGACACCCCACATTCAATGAATTTTGTGAATTTCTCGTTTATCGTATCGATTACCATTTAAAAAAATAACCCAGACCCATGTGTGTCTAGGGAGCGGCCAATGAGACTTTTATTGAAGAAAGAAGAAGACTCGATGCTGAGAGTGCGCGATCTTGTCGGCGTTAAGATAATTCGGAACAAAAAGAAGTTTTCATACTTGAGAGTTTTTTCCCAACGAAATTACCAATCGAATCAACATTCTCTGGACAATTTTATTTTTCATTGGATCAATAATTATTATTTTAAGGTTTAAATAATAAATTTGATATTTAGATCATTTTTAACTCGGCTACAGAAAAACGTGGGACTTGTTCGTCGCGACGCATAGTTTTTCCGGTTTCATCCGAAGCTTTTCCTATTTTTTTTGTTTTTTTTTTTCACGATCGTCACTTTTATCGAAGTCATCGAATAAAAGGGACGAAAATTGTTTAATTTTCTATTTCTGGTTAAAAAAAACCATCGACTCCGCTCATTAGCCCGAAGGAAAGAAAGTGTCGACAGGGAAATGATTTTTTTACAGTTCGACCGGGAACCATGCCTAGTATTCGAACTCGAGTCTAATTTCGTTAAAAAAAACAAAAAAGCTCGAAGCCGTGCTACGTGCTCTGGAGCAGCGCGCTCCGTTAACGAAGAGCGTTCGTCAAGACGACGAAACGATTATTCTGTCGACAACAAGATGTTTCCGGATCTACAGATGTATCGAGCGATGGCTCGACGAGGAAATGAAGAAAAAAAGTTAAAATCAGGCCCGGGTCCCGCGGAAACCTTGTTACGATTATTGTGGAAATTTAGGATCCATGAAGTTTACGAAATTTTTTTTTATTCCGAGAGTCTGACAGGTGATTTTGAGAAGAAGAAACAAGTGGACCAGAGAGAAGAGACATCCGGTTTGTGTCTCTTTGGTTGAGAGATAAAAAGGAGGGTAGAAAATCCGGGTCTTTTGGTACGTGGGGATATATGTAACGAAACGGGAACGTGAGAGCTCTGCTCGATTCATCGTGTGTTTATCGAAGAAGCTTGTAACTTTTTGGTTTAGGCATAAGATACAGAAAAGAGAAGAGAGAGAGAGAGAGAGAGAGAGATGGAAGGAAAGAGTTTAGAGAGAGAAACGGTGTGGGTGTTACGAAAGATAAATCCACTCTGGAACACTCACTCCTCCGTTAAATCTCTTCTGAAACGATCTTTATGCTCGTTCGAGATAATCGGATATACTGGTGAGATATATTAAAATCGAGGTGTAATTAACACGATTTCGTCACTGGAGTTGAGGCAATATTTAGGCTGAGGGAAACAAGAGAATAAATGGTTTTATTAACGTTCGAACTGAATAGCGTTAACCCGTAGATATCCCTTTGAAGTCACGCACTTACCACACTGATGAAAATTTGCACCGAGGAAAATTTTAAGTGTAACAGGTTTTCAAAATTCCTTTTTTCAATTTGCCCATTTTTAAACGATAAAATTTCTCATTTTTCAATGTTTAAAATCATTGCAATCGATTACTCGGCATATTTTACCCCTAAAAAGTATGCTTTTGAGATTAATTTCATGCATTAATCGAAGAAATACCAAGTTTGAAAAAGTCGAAGTGCAAATTTGCACCATTCGTGTCTGCGGGTTAGTATTTCTTCGATGAATGCATGAAATTGATCTTGGAACCATACTTTTTAGGGGTAAAATGTCCTGAGTAAACGATTGCGATGATTTTGAACATTAAAAAATTTTACCACAAAGAATGGGCCAAATTGCAGAAAGGAATTAAAAAAAGCCGTGAAACTAGGAATTTTCGCGCCGGCTAATTTCAATTATTTTCCTAGTCCCCCCCTGGTCCACCATGCCAATCAGATCGATACTCATTATAAAATGAAAAAAATAAAAAACACGAATTTAGTCCAACTCTAATAAGAGCTCAGGTGGTGTCTCGTATGATTTTTCACGATAGTTGGATTTACCTGGAAGAACAGCATGAAGCAGACCCACTGATAGTACCTGTACTCCTTCCTCTCGGTGGCGGGGTGTAATTTGGAGTTATCGATACCAGGGAAAGGCACTTCGGAGCCTTCTTTTTTTTTGTAGGCTGCTGTGATGGTATAGGTGCTGTGTATCCAACAGTAAGTGTTTAGAACATCTTCGGGGAGATCTTTGCTGTGTATGCAATCGATGGGATTACCGACGTATTGTCTGGTGGTAACGATGAGGGAGAACGCGATGAGTATGATGACGGTGAAGCTGTAATGTAGTCGAAAGACGGCAGTGTCGATATGGATGTGAGAGATTTTGACGAGGCTTTTGAGGCCGCGAAATATGTCCAACATTTTGGGACGGAGTCAGGCCGCGATGGTCGTCGTTTGCTTCTTGCCAGAATGGGTTTAGTTCGTATCAAGGAGGAGGAGGAGGATGAAAATCCTCAAGATTAACGATCGCTATGGTGCGGATATTTGGCAAACCGGGCACACCAACGTCTCTCAACGAATCTTCTCACTCATTCAACAATGACAAACTCGTCACCTTCGGATCCTCCACTGCTCTGCCTCCTTTTATTCGCTATTTCGAATCTCTTTATGTCAGGCCTAAATGAATAATCTTTCTTTTAGTAATTATTCTGTTGGAATCAGCAGGTCCTCGACGCGATTCACCAGACGATTGGAACCTCCTCGCCACGTACATTATTCCCTCTATTTCGTGCCTCAATGAAGAACCGACGCCAGCGATTCTATGTGGCTTTTTATTCTTTCTTCTTTATGGAACGACTTCTCCGTTTATTTATGTTCGGCCTACTATGATCTTTTTGTCCAAGTTTAACTCGGTCTCGTCTTCATTGATCAAGGTCTCAAAGACTATTGAAAACTCGCGTTATTATGCTGTAAATGCGATCGTCGATCCGCGACGATTGTGTGAGATTTCACGACTACTGTCGACCAGATAAAACTTGGCCCTAGTGTCGAAGTGGCGAGGCTTCCCGGAGAGGAGAACGACGTGTCGGACTGCGACGACCACGACGACGAATCCGATGGGCTTAGTCATCCTCGCTCGTCGTCGTGATCGCATATAAGTTTTTCAGGCTGCTCTATATATATATATGTGTGTCCTCAGAGTTGCATAAATAATATATATGTAGGTTGTCTTTATGCAGATACATGTGGAGACATGGCGCAGTGTGGATCAGTGGGAACGCGTCGAGTGGAGAATCTCGTTGGTAAGGAAACGAACGAGGAAAGCCTTTCACATAATCCACTTTTGGCAATCCCGGAAAATCTTACTCCCCGAAGAATCTCGATGATGTAAATGGCCACAAATATTCGGCACCCGTCGTGCGTTTCTCCATCGATTCGAGTCACTTTTTCGTTGCGATTCTGCCAATCCTCTCATCCCTCGATCACTCCGCCGCCCATTTCTCAACGTTTTCGCTCGCTTTCGCCTCGTTTACAATAAACAAATTGGCCAGTCTATTTTTCCGACAGATTTGGAGCACCGCGACCAAAGATTTAGAGACTCTAATAAACAGGACCTTGAAGTGTCTTCGGTGGCTGGCAAATCACGATCTTCCAGACATCGTTGCCTCTCGATATGTCACGCCGATTATCGAACATACTTTTTCTTTGATTATTTACTCCGTATTTACGATGCACTTGCTGGACTGGAATCGTCGCTGCGAACGAGCGATCTTAATGGTCATTCGCGAGCTTATTGCTCGCTTACCATTCGTCGCGACCACCCGGGCACACGATCCAACCAAAATTTCTCTCTTCGTTTTTTCTCTCTCTATTTTTCACTCGTCCAAGTCTTTTTGCTCTCAAGCTACGCGCTCCGTCGACGCTGCGTCGGGAAAAACGAAAAACACCTGTTGCAGACGCACGAATGTTTCGTCGCACCACAATCGCCTCGTATCACCGAAACTTCTCCACAGGATTCAACAAATTTTCCATTTTTCAATATTTTTTCGATGGCGATTCACCGCTGTGGGGATTGATCTACGGAAATGAATTTGTGCCAAAATCTGTGAAAGGCAAAGAAAGGCCTAAAAAAATGTTCTTTTCACGTTGATACGAAATGCTTTTTTTATGCTCATTGATAACTGAAGTCTCCGGGGGAACTGAGCTGTTTAGACGAAGATGTAAATACACATGCGATCCGTTCTTGTTTATACTTTTCTCCCCCTCCCCGAGCACCCGAGATCGGCGCCCTCCCGGCAAATTTGGGCATGTCTAAAGAGAATTTATTTAGCTTTCGATGTTTACGGACTCGTTGGATGAAGAAAATTGGGACCACCCATTAGCCTTGGGGAACTTTTGAATTTCTCGACGTTTGCCATCTCACGCGAAAGACTATTGTCGCGTTTTGGTCCGAGGAGAAGCTCGAGACCGAGAGGGAGAGAGAATTGATGAATGAATGAATAATTTTATTATGCACTGAATAAAAATTCGTGACCAGAGTGAGAGAAAGAAAAGGAGAGAGAGAGAGAGAGAGAGAGAGTTTTTTGTCTTGATCGTCGTAGTGGAGCGGATTTTTGTGATTTCGTTTGATGTGTGGTGCGGTATTCTATTTTAACGTTAACGTTGTACGACTGCACTTTGCCACGAGGAGAACAGCGTGGAGCTTTCTTGGGGCAGAAAGCGCGCAGAAACGCGATTTGAGAAAATTTCCTCTTTCTCTTTTTCTCTTTTTTCCTCTCTCTCTCTCTCTCTCTCTCTCTCTCTCCCTCGTTTCTCCTTTTTTTTCGTTACTCTCAGGCTGCAGCTAAGAAAACTCGAATAGGGAAAACATGCGAACGAAGGAAGGGGAGCCAGCCCAGTGTGTATGCGAACAGGGAGACGAGAGATGCGTGAGGACAAACTACAGAAATAGAGCAACTATGAGCGAACTTCTCGTCTCCCTCAGTTTTCCTTTATAGACATTTACTCGAGCCTTTGGCTTCTCCCTCCTCGCCGTTTCGATCTTTCTTTCTTTTCCCTTTCGTTTATTTTTCCTATTTTTCTTCCTGTCACTCTCTCATTCGCCCTTTCCCCTTCGACACACGCCTCCTCGTATTTCTTCCCCCAAACGTTACATTCACATTAGACAAATACAATAATTAACCCATCTTCTCGTTTATTTCTACTGCACCTATCAGGTTCCCTCTCCGACCCTTCGACACGTGTCAAATCTCCCTGAAGACCTAAAATCTTAATCACCAACGGAAATTTATTCTTCCGGGATTCCCCGACCGAAATTTCGTTGCCTCTACGATGAGGAGCTCAAGATCCCGGTTAATTCGGTTGTCGCCTGAAATTTCAACGGACGAGCTTCCATAAAAATTCGTTAAAAACGCCCACAAAGATTTTTGTACAATCGAGACAAAATTGGGAAAGAAAAAATTGCTCTTTAGGGTCCCTGATCGATTGGGATCGGAGGCAAGGATTGGAATCAAAGTGCAAGCTCCGAAAATTATGTCGAAAAATTCGATCAAGACCGTTAGGGCTTATTAATCCATTAAAAATAATTGCCTCGCCCCTCACGAGCAGAAATGTTATTTTTTCCAACAAAAAGCCTCTCGCACTCGGGAACTATTGTCCAAAAAGTTTTCTCCACGAATCGAGCCCTACGCGAGATCAGGGAGAAACAAACTGTCAATTTTTGGAATTACTACTTGGTAAATATGATCCAAAAAGTGTAAAACACAGATGTACTCATTTGGGCCTTTGCCAGGTGCAGGGCAACCAGCATCCACGCACTTTAACGTGTTTACGATTTCTTAAGACAAATAATCACGCGGAATCTGCATTATTCGAATTTTCCATCACTATGAATATTTTTCGGGACTTTTTTTTATTAAAACGTTTGTCGCAACGGCGAATGTTTGGTTTTTCTGCAAAGATGGGAGGATAATTAATTTAGTATAAAAATTGGACGTAGAATTTAATTCCCAACTTGGCTTTTCATTTCGTAATGGTTTTTGGTTTTGAACTTTTTTGTTTATTCAAATATTTTATTTCTTATTTTTATAAATTGAATATTTTTTTTTACTTGAAAAAATTTCATTTTCTTTTTTCAAAAGTTTCATTTGTCATTTTTAAAAATTTATAAATTTTATCTCTTAATTTCAAAATTCCATCTTTTATTTAAAAAATTTTTTAAACTTTATTTTTTATTTTTAAATAAAAAATTGTATTTTTTGAAATTTCAAATATTAGTGTTCCCGTGTGGGATTTACGATAAGTTAGTTTAGTCGTTGAATTAGTCGATGGTGGATTGCCCGATCGATGGAGAATAACAAAAAAAAAGGCATCTCGAGTATGAGTTACGAGTTTGTTGGGTCTAAATGATTGGGCTTTGCTGTATCTTTCCAGAGTGTTTTCTCTCTATCTCTCTCGGTCTCTCAGTCTCTCGCTCGCACTGGCAAATTTGTCAGGATATTTTGCTACTAGAATCCCAGCGATAAAGCCCCTTAAGAGGGGGGCTCATCTTGAAATTGGTAACGAATGATTATTATCGAATGGGGCTTCAAGCCCGAAGGTTAAAAGAAACGTTGGTCGATTTCTTTCGGATCGGATAAGTTTGGAAAGGCAGGAAAAGCTCGCTGGCTGCTTCTCGCTACATGCGGCCTGTCTGGTCTGTCTTCTCGGCAAACAGCTCCGTTTTATACAGACACGATAAAAACCATTTGTATATGGAGAGTGACGTCAGCCTGCGGGAGACAGGAGCGCGATGATGACGAAAATTCGCGGGTAAATTTGACCGAAATAAACGATTGACAAGATGGAAGAAAATCCGCACGAATAATCGAGGAAAAAAAAATGAAGAGAAGACTGTTGAGAGAAGGAAAATAAAAAATGGAAATTGACCGAGCACCGAGCAAGTTTTCGGCCGGGAAACGTTAACGTGAGAAATTGACACGTGAACGTCGATGAATTCGCTCGAACGTGCCCATTGATAGTTCCCTCAGGGAGTTGAATTATTTTCGCACGTCTCCAAGCGGGATCACTGAAAAATTTCGGCTCGTGGGTGAAGTTCCAATCTCGTGAGAAAGTGAAAAACTTTAAACGAGATGAAACGTCGAGAAATTCTTTGTTGATAGATCGCGCGTGTTGCTTTTCTTGTGGTTATTTCTTTCCTTACTTCTTCGTTCCTCGATCTCTGGTGATCCAAGTTTTTTCGTCAGTTATCGGGGCGGAGAGGGGAAGGGCGAGGAGAGGACAGAGAAGATTCAGGGGAGAACCGGCAGGACGCTCATTCACCCGCGCACTACGAATCTCGGCACACGCTACAACGACGCGCACTCGACTCGACTCGATTGCTACCGAGAGCTACACCACGATGTGAACGACGTTCGTGCTTTACCAAACCCGAGGAGGAGTCAAAATGCTCCAGGAATAGAAAAGCAAACGCCGAACGAGCTCGTGAGCTTGCGAACTGAGCGAAACATAACATGCCTACCATTTACATATCCATATATATTTATGTATATCACCATGTACATAACCATGTGCATATGTATATATAATACATATATGTACATAACTATGTATATAGATATATTAAACATCGTGATTCTTGCTTCAAGCTAAAGCTCCCCGTTCACCCCACCCGATATTCGAAAGACGACAGACCGAGGCCGATTTTACACCACCAAAAACTCCAAGCTGCGCGCTGTTCTTCGCGCGCCTACAATTCTCCTCATACCGACGAAATCTTCATTACCGATTGCTTAGCTTTTTGACGAAAATTTCGATGGGAACATGGACATTTTTCTCGAGTCTCTAACTCGTGACGGATGGCGGGAGATCCATTGTTTATGAACGCGTAGACACCACACTAGCTTTGAGGTCACGCACTGACCACGCACTAGTTCAAATTTGCACTTGGGCTGCTTAAAACTTAGTATTTCTTCGATGAATGCGGGGAATTGATCTTGGAACCATACTTTTTAGGGGTAAACGGTCCTGAGTAATCGATTCCGATCGTTTTGGAAATTGAAAAATAAAATTTTATGGCCGAATTTGAGATAGGAATTTGAGAAAACTTGTGAAACTTGAAATTTTCGTGGCCGCTAATTTGCACCAGTGTCGTGTGTACGGGTTAACACTCTCTGGACACACATGGGTCTGATTAAAAATCATTTTTATCCATTTACCAGGGCTGGCTCTATTCCTGGGGATCGAAAACTACTTTGCTGAATTTTTACCGATTTTTTGAACGAGTCCAAGGAGACTGAAAACCGGTAGGGCACCCCAGACCCATGTGTGTCTTCAGTTTTGCTTGGTCAAAATCGCCCAAGATCCGAAGAGTTGCAAGTTTCTACACTTTTTTCATATTCTCTTTCCAGTTTCGTTCCATCTTGGATTTAGCCCCCGGAAGCCAAGTTTTTTGCTTCCATAGCGAGACAATTGGGCGATTCGTAAGTGGAGAATTTTTTTCATGGTTTGGGAATGAAATTGAATTAATGGGAAGCGACGATTGGATTATTGGAACGAGAAACTAAATTTCCTGAAATATTTTTCAAACGGTTCAGTGGCCATGGGAGCAATTTTGTGATAAAATAATATTCACCTGAAAGCACAGACAGTAAGCGACCCACTGATAATACTTGACGACTTTTGTGTTTGGGTTGACATTGCTGGCGTTTCTGTGACGGAAATTATCCTCCTCATAGGTTCGTTGTCTCGGGAAAAATGAGAAAGATGGAGCGACTCCTGGGAATGCTACGTTGACTCCTGCGACTCCGAGCATCGCACCAGTCACGAAATACGTGCTGTGGATCCAGCAATACGTGTTGAAAGCTTCAGCCGGGATATCCCTTCAACGAAATTCAAAAGCTCTTTATTTTTAATTGATTATTTATTTATTATTTTAATTAATTAATTAATCAAGCATTTGAGAAATCAAATATTAATTAATTGATTAATATTGAAATTAATGATTAAACAATTATTTAATTAACTAATGAAAATAATAAATAAATATTTATAAAATAATTAACAAATAATATTAATTAATTAATTCAATAATTATTCAATCAATTAATATTATTTGGTAATTATTCAATAAATATTGGGGCCCCATCCACCACAAGAATCTTTAATATTTCTCGAGTCGCTATAACCGAGACATTTATTGCAATGAGCCAAACAAATTGAGATAAATGGGAGTAGAAAAAATTTTTACGACGTTCGATCGCCCGTTTATGTGGCAGGATGGAAATTATTGAAATTTTAAAACTTGGCACGTGATTCATATCGCCACCGAATCTCTCGGGAATGATTTTCTTACTTTACTCTTCAACGAATAATTCTTTGCCCTTATTTATTGTCCGGCAGTACTGTCATTGACACGCTGGGTCATTTTGACCCGGAATGTTTTGACCTAGTTGTTGGTACTATTTTTTTTTTTCAGGGCCAACCCAAAATTAACCATAAGCATTACAGAAGGCCCATCGAGCCCATTGAAAACTTGAAAAACATGCACCACGCAATCGATCGGTCGGAATAGAATTTTCGTAAGATTACCGAGGCTTTAATTGGATCTAATTTTAACAGGCCCTTAATAATGCGAAGAAAAGTTTTGATATGAAGATTTTTTTCGACAATTCGCGATCGTTCTTCGATAAAATTTGTTTTGTTTTTTTTTTTTTATAATTTGTTTTGTGCACGAACAAAGTCGTGATTCTCGAAAAATCGTGTGTTGCTTTCATTTTTTTTCAGACGGTGTTCACTCAAGCGTGTGGCAAGTTCCGTAACTCGGAAATAAGCAAGAAATACTTGGTTGTCGATAGATAAAAAAATTTTAACGTGGCGATATTGGACTCACCTCGTGTGGACACAGTCGATGGGATTGCCAACCGATTGTTTCGCCGAGACTATCACGGAAAAGGTCAGCATAAGGGCAGCAGTAAGTGTGTGCAGCCTGAGCAATGGACCCTCGCTCCTTACCCTGCTCACCTGAATCAGTAGTCGACCTGAAGATTCGATCTTGCCGAGATCTCGTGAAGATAATAAAAACACATGGAGAGGCTCTCGAAAAGGCTTTCCCATTTTTATCGTAACAAGAAAACGGTTTTTCACTCAAAAATGAAATTCAATGAAAATTAACAACAACAAAAATAGACAAAATTTTCATCGATCCAAATTCTTCAAAATTTAACGCAATTTTTCGAGGCCCAGAAAAAATTAGTTTACCAAAAGAAAAAACAAACACAACGCTCCTCCCTGGACACACATGGGTCTGAGGGGCCCTACCGCTTTTAAATTAAAATTTTTATTTGAAACATTAAAGAAAAAATTAGACCCTGGATTAAAATGGATTGGAGTAACGAATCGCGATGGCTCTGGGGGCTTCGATTTCCGGAAGCATTGAATTTCTATTTCTGGGCCAATAGAAGATAAAAAGAGAGTACTCACGTGAAACAAAAAGTAAAGACCGCCGATCGCATCCATTATTCTTCGTGCCTCGTGTCTGGTATCGCGCTTTGACAATCCGGCGGTGTTTCTAGCGTAGCAAGCTCGAGTTTTACCAGCACAACTCGGTCTCAACTTGTTCTTTGTTCCGTGATTAGCGTTATTCCGTCCGATGGTGGCTCCGTCGTTGGACTGTATTATTCTCTCGGTTCTCGTGCCTCGAGGACTTTTCATATTTCAACTTGTGCAGCATATATTTTTGGGTAGGAGAACAAGTTGCAGAGCATCGACATCCGAGTCGACTGGTGCCCATCCGGCCAGCGTTTTATACCCTTGGACTCGTTTCGTTCTCACTCCGGAGTTTTCGTGGGTCGATACAACGCGAGACTTTTTCGTTAGGCTCCTTTCTCCACGGTCAAACATATTGTCTCCATCGGAAAAACGATAAGGCAAAAATTATATCATTTATTACTTTTAAAACAACTTTTTAAACTCAATTTTCTCCAAAAAATCAATTTTTATCGATTTTTCGACGACACTTGATTTTTTTATTGTCAACAAAACTATCGTCACTTTGGTGGCTCAGGGATCGTCGATCAGCACGTGGAACAATCGAACAAAAATCGGCTAATCGATAATTTTTTTTTGTTTGTTTACCGATCACTGAATAGAATTTCGATCGATTGAGGGAGTTTTCGAGATTTGTCTCAACAACCAAGTGCCCCGCGCACATAAACATTAATTATTTGCAAGCATGCTGGTCGACGTGGATGTTTGTATACACGAGCGAGTTTTAATTTGGATTGGTTGGTGTTTCGCGGGTATTTCGTGGGGTGAGAATAATGTGGCGTAAGTTGTCGTTCGTATGGTCGATATATTGAATAAAGTAACAAATTTTGAGTCGTCTGGTGCGCGCGGGATGGTTCCCAAGAAACTGAAAGAGAGTATAGTGAGTGACCTACTAGTGGGCTTGTACACGAAGAAACTTGGTTGCCAAGTGAGAGAGAAATAGTGTCAGAGGAGATGGAGAAAGAGAGAGAAAGCGAGATTGAGAGACAAAAACGAAGCAAAAGGAAGAGCATCATCGGTAACGGACATGGGACGAAAAGAGGAAGAGAAGGAGAGAGATTCGGGGAGGACAATTCTTATAGCAGAAAAGCTCAGAGCTTGTCAAGTCGCGGGGGCGCTTCACGAGAGAAAAAATTCTTTATTTTTACATTTATACACGCGTCCTTGTCGCCCGACGCTATCTTTATCGCTTTTTATTCCGAGCCACATCTTTTACTTTCTCTTTTTTACTTTTTTCACGTAAATATTCATTTTCGCAGATGTTCGATTTTTTTTATCGATCTTGTGATGAGCCTAGGCCTTTGAATCCATGCCCCTCAAAGGATCTTACGCCCATAGAGGCTCCCTTTTTCATGCCAAATCGAAACCCTGCCCCTCGCAAAAGCTCACTATGGGGGCAAGACAGTTCAAAATGTGTTTTTCTATGAAACTCCTATTAACTCTCTTACTTATTATTATTATTTATTTATTATTTATTATTATTTATTATTTATTTATATTTATAATATTTATTATTATAATTATATATAATTAACGATCTTACATCTAATTTTAACGACGTTCAAGTTTGCATCGTACGGAGGCTTCAGGGATTCATTCAAAGAGTCGATTCAATTAATTTTTTTCGCGGCATTATTATTATTATTTTTTTTTTTATTGTGCACACGAATCCATCAACGTAGCAGGTGGATTTATATATTCTCCATGTATCTTCGGTTATTTCGATGTTCATTTTGTCACTGAAATCTCTGAGCTCTTATCCGAGCATTAAAATTTGTGGAAAAATTTCTCACGAGCACGTGAGCAGTGAGGAAATTTTATACTCACAACCTTTCCCATCCTCATTGGTTTCAATTTTTTTTTTCAAATAAATAAATGAATGAATCAATAAGTGAGTAAACAAATAAATGAATAAATAAATGGATAAAATAATGAACAATCGAATAAACAAATAAATAAATGAATGAATAAAGAAATAAATAAATGAATGAATAAATGACTAAATAAATTGATGAATAAATAAATAAAGAAATAGCCAAAAATAATAATAACCTGATAAATGAATGAATAAATAAATGAATAAATAAATGAATAGATAAGTTAAAAAGTAGAGACTCGGAGAAGGTAAAAATGGGGCGATTTTTTTTAGTAGATTGATTGATCGAAAGGATAAGCGAAGGTTTTGAGTGCATAAAAATTTTCTTTTTTTCGTCCGTACGAAAAAATGAAAAAGAAAAGAATCATGTTCGGGTTCGATTATGCAATAATTGATTTTCTATACGTGCTGCTTCTCCATCTCTCGCTCTTTCGCTTTTTCCCCGCCGTATCATTCGTTTAGTTTTCGATAGGAAAAAAAAAAAATATCCAAGAGTGGATGCTGGCCGCCCACGCCGTCCTTCTCTTCGTGGAAGACAACACGACGTCGATGCGCTACGAGAATTTCCACCGCGCGCCGTAACATTCTCATCTTTACGATCTCTCAACACGAGCTGGCATATATATTGGCGACATCCAAGAAGAAGAAGAAGTCACGCACTGTTCCGCGCCCTGCTCGACCAAAACCGACTCCCAAGTTTTTTTTTTTTTTTCTTTTTCAATTTTTGTTTTTACTAGCACGGACGACGAGCGAACGGAGAAGAACGAGAAGCTTCATTGCCGTTCAGAGCTCGTCATATTCACCCAACACCGTCATCGTGCCCCCCCCCCCCCCCCCCCCCCCCCCCCCCCCCCCCCCCCCCCCCCCACCCCCCCCCCCCCCCACCCCCCCCCCCCCACCCCCACCCCCCCCCCCACCACCCACCAACTAGAGAAACATCACTCCGAGGCACACGAGTACCTACCCAAGAACGAGGAAACCTCTTGGATCAGCCAACATAAATCTTCGACATCGTATTTTCTTTATTCGTGCCTTACCTTCACGTATTTATATCGAACGATGTACGAAACAGTTCGTTACACTTTGGGCCAACGGTTAATCTAGACTTTTCCCTTCGAACGCCCTCACTTTTCAAAATAGCCGGAAATGCAGCGAGGAGCTCGTGTAGTTGTGTCAAAACGAAAATCTTCACTGCTACTTTTCGAACCACCAATTATCGAGGAGAGATAAAAAAAAAAAAAATTCTGTCGAGTTTCACGCGAACGATTGATCGCTATCGAACGCGAACTTCCGAGAAAACGTTGTTGTTGTTTGTTCGGTTGACCTTCCTAGACTCTCGCGCGCCGCCGATATTGACAAGCCTACGAATTAGCCCGATACTACGTTCCTATGCGATCGACATAAAATTTTTCCATGTCCATCGGACCAATGGCCAAAATTTCTGCGACGATACAAAAGAAATATTTTTTTATTTCTTTTGGTTTGTTAGGTCTTTGAAAAAATGAGAGAATTTTTGAAAAAACTTGGCGTCGTATTGTCGCAATATTGTTGAAACCCTTAGAGGTGGCCGAATAAACATCGAGACCTCGTAAATTTTGTTACCGAAAAACTGGCCAGAGGCTGAGGTGATGACGAAAACAAATGTTTCTAGAACTTTTTTTTCATCTGTCAGCAGTTCCAGAAATTGAATCTTTTTTCTGAGCAAGAGCCATGACAAAGGTGACAAAAAGTTTGTGGAGATCGATGACAAATATATAATTACCCAATTTTTTATTGTCGAGCATTTCGAATCTGTATTTCGGGAAAGACATCCGATGACCTTCAGCCACACGCTCCTGTCGCAATCGGCAACCGTTTTACTCCGTCCAGCCACTCATCAGTGTAGCAGTTTCTCGAGATCGAACCACGCTCACGGAAACTCAACGCACCAAAACGAAATCCGGCAAAATTCGATTTTTTCGGTACACGTAACCGAGCAAAACGACAAACGATGTTGAAAGGTTTATTTTGCAACCCGCCAAAGACTCGCACACGATTAGCAGAGTTCAACACAGGTGGGAAACTCGTGGTAGCCAATTTTTCAAGTTCTCGTCAGGTCGACACAGGCTTGGGCGGTCGGTAACCACGATCGCGCGGTTACCGACCGCGCAAGCCTGTGTCGACGCACATCAAAGTAAATTTCCGCGACATCTATCGTGAGAGTGAAGAACTGACAACGAAACCTCCTAGCACAAGAATTCGGGATGGAAGGAATCTCGCAATACATCGCGATTACCGGTGCCTTGTTATTAGTCGAAGCGTTTTGGCGATTTTTCGTCCTCATGTCGCCTCAGGTTGTTCCGAGCGATTTTGGAACACCGCGCATTAACTATGCGGAGGTTATATAATAGTTTTCAGTTTCACGCAAGCCCAGAGGTCAAAGGTTCATCATTTTAAATCGTGGGCCGCTGTCTGAGCGACGTTCTTCGCGGTTTGCCCCTATCGCATACAAATTGTTGTCAACGCAACACCCGAAAAGTAAGCGTCGTGACCTTGACCGCGGCTCCGCGCACAAATTTACGATTACCGCATATTAAAACGAGCAAAAACCGTGAAAAAAATCCGCGAGTGGAGTATCGAACTACAAACTTGTGGTGCGAATATTTAAAAAAAGCAACGACCCAAGTTTCTCGGGCGATCGATCGGATTTGGAAAATATTTATAAAAAATAGTGGGCCAGACGTTTTTTGCCACTCCGAAACTGAATTTACTAGAAAAAAAATTATTATTTTTTTTTTTTTAATTATTTTTTATTTAATTATTAGTTATTTATTATTTTAGTATTCCGTGCTGGATATGAAAAATGAATGATACAGAATAAATAAATCACAATAAATCGAATACCTTTTTATTCCATTTATGAGACGAAGACTACATCGATTCGTTTTTTTTTTTACAAGGATGCTCGGAAAGTGCTAGAAAAAAAACGAACGCAATGAGTTCGTCTCTGTACAGACTAAAAGGAGGCGCTATAAAATAGTTTGTTTCTTCCTGACATAGATATTTGTCTAATATATCTATCGTAGCGTAATAACAAATTCTGACCTTTGACACTGTTGTATATGTGAAAAAAGTAGGTGAGGCGATAAGAGTATATTTGCAAAATGCGATTGGCTCTCATGCCTCGAATACATTGTGTTCCGTCCGATATGTAGCGATATTTAGTTCCTCGCGTAAAGTCGACGATTGATATCGTCGAATGTTCATTGCTGGGAACAACGCCCGAGAATTCTACAGGTCCCTATCCAGCTCTATCGTATCACAAAAAAAAAAAAAACATCGAAATTCTTTCGAGTTATAATTTTATAAAAAGACGAAAAATGAGTTTGACAATTTCGGGAAATCTGTGAGCCTGAAATTTGCATCGACGCAATGCGACGGGATGGAAAAACAAAAATTTTCAAAAATTATTCGTAACTTTTTTATTTTTCGAATCCATTCCCTGACGTTCGAAAAAGGCAAGAGGCAATTGAGGAAAAAAAAAATTCGAAAAAAAGTGACAAATCGTCTTTTTTTTTTCTTTCATTTCGTGGCATTGCGTCGATGCAAACTTCAGGCTAATTAAAAAAAATGGTATAATTATTATTGATTATTAGCGTTATTGTCAGTTTGTGCTTTCAACGTCGCCATACTCTTTTCCTTCACTGGTGACGGGGAAGCCTCTGTGCAAAATTATTACAATATTAATAATGAAAATTATGATCGACAAAAAAAAACACGAAAAAAATTAACATTCTCGCGTTTTTAACTCTCCGTAGAGACTCTGCGCGATTAGCGTGTCTCCTCGCAGACACACATGGGTCTGGATGAGCCTGAAGTTTGCATCGACCCAATGCCACGAAATGAAAAAAAAAATCGTCACTTTTTTATTCCACGAATCCATTCCGTGAGCTCCAAAGAAGGCAAAAGGCAAATTGAGGAAAAGAAATTCGAAAAAAAGTGACGAATCATTTTTTTTCTTTTTCATTTCGTGGCATTGCGTCGATGCTTCAGGCTCATGGGTTTGAGGGACCCCAGTGTTTTTTTTTTGTACATGGACTCGTTGAAAAAATTGGAAAAAAAATCAGAAAAGTTGTTCTCGATCCATAGAAAGAAAAGCTGCACTTTGAGATGGATAAAAATTCGTATTTATTATTTTTATCGATTGGCAATCGATAAGAGGATCGCAGGATTCACGTAATTCGATTAATGGGCAGCTCAGACCCATGTGTGTCTACGGACGGAATTTGAGGGTGAAAAAAATTGTTCCGCAGCCAAATTTCGTCGCCTCGGTTTTGTTCAGTCTTTGTATGCACTAAATGCGCGTGGAATCTGAGCCTTGGCATTTGGAAAATGAAGAATTCTTGGAAAAATGGAAAAATAACCGAAAACGGTGTTTCTGACGATAAAAATTGCCAGACGCATGGAGGAGGCGCAAGCGGCTGCAGAATAAACGAGCGAAATGTAAGGAAAGCCTTGAGCAATACACCGATGATCCTTTCCTCGAGAATCTCGCCAGGCAGCAAGCCAAAACTTGTTTTTTCGCGGTTCGACAAGTCAAACGTCCTTGGCGCGAAAAATACGTCCCGTAAAAACGTAAATACACATATATTTTTCGTTATAAAAAAAAATCTGTATAACTACGACTTAAAATTACGAAAATATATATTATCGTGGAAAAAACAAAATTACATATTTATCTATCGATGAGAATCGAGTGGGACGATTCTCAGTGGCGATTCGATCGAACAAATAATCGGAAATACAGGAAATATAATGAATTCCTGGGATCACGTCACGTTCGATTAATCGTTACGATTATTGCCACGAAAATGCGTTGATATGAATAATCAACGAATTTTAACGTCACCGATAAGAGAAAGGGAAATTAGAGCGTTTACAGTGAGCTCTCTTATCGACGGACGTGTCTCCGTGCGTGAGAAATCGGTAGGAGCGACGAAAAGACGAAAAAACTTATGAAAACGAGCCTCCGGTCATGGCTCCGTTTTTTTCGCCTCCAGGTCGATGGCTAATGAGTTTTAGGATTTTAGGGACTCGAGGACGAGGACTGAGCACGGTAGCCAACCTTTTTCGTCAATTCTTCGAGCATGTCGCGATAAACAAGGGAGTCCATGTTCGAAGAGAGAATGTAAAGTATCCACCAATCGCCAATTTCGATTTTTTTGCTGATGTTGGCGCAGGTCTCGATGGACAAGAGTCTCGAGGAGAAATGGAGCAACCTCGGTCTGATGGCTGGTGCGAAAATGATGGCGGCGCGGTAGATGACAAGTCCGACAAGCAGAGCCGACAGGATGACGTACCAGAACCATATGAATATGTAAGTCTTCTCGTTGACGATGTTCAGAGGCAAAATGCAGAGAGAATCATGTTTCTGGATCGTTCCCGAGGCTCCGTACTTGTGGAAAATGCACTTGGTTACTCGAGGGAAAACGTAGACCATCGGATCGACTCGCTCCTCTTGAGGCACGTCAGAAAATTGCAACACCCTCAAACCGTAACTCAAAAATTCACCATCGAAGAAACGGTTCATCAAATACAACTGGAGAAATATGTTGACCAGGCACAGAAACTCACAGACGAAGTAACGATAGGCGTACGAATTGTGATTCTGAAATAATATACAGCATTTGACACATAAACGATCAACTTGAATTAGGAATAATTGAATGTAACGAGAGCGAATTGGACGTAACTCGGGCAGTCTCTCTTCTTCTCCCTTGCCAATTCTTTTATCCTCTTTTTTTTCCTCTTCCCCGAACTTTTCATATCCAGCGAGCTCGGCTCTCTCTCTTATTCTTATTATATCATTATCTTATTATAATTTGATATGTTTTTGATTTTTATAATTTCATAATTTGATAAATTATAATAATATAATAAATTTTTTTGATACGATGAATCGCGCGATAGGAATGAAAAAAATGGATGAATTAAGCAACGTGAGGAATAAAATGAACATAAAAATGAAGTGATGAAGATTTTGATTGAAAATTAAACGACTCGATGAATTCAAAGATTCTTTTAATTGATTAATGCTGCCGCCGAGTCATTTACGGTTTTTCAAGTCCCCGAAATAGCCTTATCGATCGCAACAAGGACCCTGAGTGGTTTCAAGTGTCCTGAGTGCGTCCAAGCGAGCCTGAGTGTTCTTGAGTGTTGGCAAGGGTGTCTGTTAATGATTTTTATGGACTGATTCTCGTTCAAGTTGCCACAAGGCTCCCGGGAGTTTTTTAAGGGCCTTTTTGAGTTTACATCGATTAAACGATGCACCGAAAAGAAAATTTGGTTGGAAAACCTGGATATTTAGGAAATATTGAAGAAAGTTTCTTCCGAAAGTAAATTTTTGTCATGCCAATCCTAAATTTTGTTAACAGTTTCGTTAAAAATAATAAATATTGTCAAAATAACGAAAATTTTGAAATTATTGAAAAATATTTAGTTCACCGTATCCAACAAAATATTGACGTTTTTGACTAAATTTCATTTTCAGCGTGTCTCAAATTCTTCCGTTTGATCGGGCCACCTCGGTGAATACCAAATCGCTTCGATCCTTCAACAATGAGCTTTGAGGCGGGATTCTTGAAATGAAATCTGACGAAGCAACCCAATCTCATTGACAAGCTTTACGTAACACGCGCGCTCGGAGTCACATTTCCCATAACAATGAATTCTACTCATCGCTTCATAAAAAAATTCTTTTTTTTCTTTCCGTATGAAAACATTTAGATGCAGATGCTGAATTATTCGGTGACTCAACGATTGTTGCATCAAAATTATTGAATTTTCCTATTTTTTGTGAAATATTTTGAAAAAAATTGGAAAAATATGAAAAATTCTTCCAAAATCGAGCGATCAGTATTATGAAAACAATGAATCGAGATTTTTCAATATTTCTATAGAAAAGCGAGATTCCCAAGCTCGCGACGTCGAGGTCCAACTAAAAAAACGTTTTTCTCTTATTTATTTGTTGAATTTAATAAATTCTGAATCGTCAATATTTTGTTGAATACGGTAAACTGAATATTTTTCAATAATTTCAAAATTTTCGTTATTTTGACAATATTTATCATTTTTAACGAAACTGTTAACAAAATTTAGGATTGGGATGACAAAAATTCACTTTCGGAAGAAACTTTCTTCAATATTTCGCGCTGCAATGACCAAATTTTCGTGATTTTTTAATGAAACTTTTAGTCGAACCAATCCAACGAAATATCCAGGTTTTCCAACGAAATTTTCGATGGAAAAATAGAATAAAAGTTTGTTTAATTCCTTACCCTGATATGAGAGACCAAATAGTCCATAAGGATTCCCTTTTTTTTCGAGATTTCTTCCTGGTGGTCAAGACCATGATTCATGCCCATTACGAGGTTGTTGATCAAACCTCCTTCCCACATGTTCCACAGCCATTGTGGCAAGTAGCAAAGCATCGCCTGCAAACGCGATTAACGTCGAGTGAAATAAGATACAAGATAAATGAAGATGCAAACGTCGCCAGACAAATAATCATGCAACTGATAAGACCAAAATATTAAAACAAATAAAACTCGGTCTAGGGCATACGAGCCACGTTGTTTATTTATAACTTTAGTCAACAAGACTCGTACACGATAATCCAATTCTCGAAAACGTTTCATTTATAGAATCTTCAGCTCTGTAATCCGAGGAGCTCCATTTAAAAAGCAATCCTCGCGATTTCGCTCTTATTTCTTCGGATTCTTCGCCGATTAGCAAAGAATACTCGTTGCAAAAAAAAAAAATGATCTCATTATTTGCGTCCAGGACAAAATCCGCGAATAAATAAATAAAAGAGTTTCTCACTTTCTCACAAAAAATATAATTATTTTTATGGATAATTTGTTTGATTTTTAAAATGATCCAAATTTTTCGAGCCGATATATTTCTCTGGGGGCGAAAAACGTTCGTTTCCTCATCGCAATTCAATTCTAAACATAAATAATGGATTTTGGCCAAAAAATTCAGGCTCATAGAAATAATTGCGCATTACCTGGAAAAAGAGGGCGAAGCAAACCCACTGATAGTACGTGTAGTATTTCCTGGCATCGACATCTCCGAAATCGTTGGCTACACCAGGGTGGGCGACTTCAACACCGACCTGCGATAAGAATTCTCGTCTTGATTGGCTCAGAATATTTCTTAGTATTTTTTTCGTTAATTTCGTCACATTTTTCCTGGGCAAAACGTGAATTTTTATGAAAATTCAATAAAACATGAAAAATATTTTAATTTTTTTATTTTGATCGCTGAAAAATTGTAGAAACGGAAATTTCGGATGAGCCTGGAGTTTGCGTCGAGCTTTAAACAATTCTATTTCCTGAGAGAACGTCGCAGGTGATGGTTGCAAATGTTTTAATCGTGTAGGATAATATACACGAAGAATCAATGTAACTTGGTCGTGCAAGTCTCTCGGCGTACACAGAAACGTTTATCCGGCCTGTGGAAAGGAAAAATATAATTGCAATGGAACGTGGACACGACAATCGTCCCTGAAGCGTCGTTACACTCGCTGAGACAACATTCCTTCATCGTGAGTTATGTCTGAATAATTCTTTGTCCGGTGCATCGAGAAAAACATCGCGAAAAGTTGGAAATAATAAAAAAAAAAGTTTTTTTTTTTTTTAATTTGTAAAAAGCGAATAATTTCTGCGATTTCGTGAACGCGAATCGGAAAACAAAAATCGAATCACAATCCGAGAGCCATTGACCTTGACCACGAAGACTCGCTGTAGGGAGCGAGCACCAGGGTCACGAAAAAAAAAAAATAGTTTCTTCTATATCGTTGGGCAACACGAGTGGCTCTTCGTGATATTCTTGGAATTTCTGGCGCCGACATTTCGAGGAAACGACATTTCTTTTACGGAAAAATCTTTATCAGAGATTTTTTTTTATTTCATTTGAATTTCGTAGTTCGAGTCGATGTTTTTTGTGCCTTTCGATATCTCGGTCCGCGGTAAAGGGTCGGAGGAAAAAAATGGACTCGAGATACTTTTCGTAATGTTGAGACGTCGAGCCGAAGAGTTTTCGTGAGTTTATCCCAAGACTGTGACCCTATTTATCGTCGTGAAATAATTTATGTGGCCTGTCGCGTGAATTATTATTGTAGGAGGGGGAGAGGGACTCGATAAGGGCTGGAGGTTATACGGACGAGGACGCAGCGCGGCAATGGCAATGAAAACTGGTTCGGAGACGAGAAGCGAATAAATCGTTATGATTTCTGAAATTTTCTCAGATAACCTACGATCAGTTTTCATTAGCGTAATTAATATCGATGCGGGAATTATTTTCACACTTTTTTTAACAACTAAAATCTGACACTGACGTATTTCTCATATATTTACGAAAAAAAAATTGAAAAAAAGGAGAATCGAAGAAAATTTGGGGGTAAAACGAATGAAAATCGGAAAATAAAAAGTGAATTTCGTTTCGGAGGAAAAAATGGTAAATATTTATCGCGGCAGCGTCGAAAAAGGACAGCGCGTTAAAAAACGCAATTAAAAAGTATAAAAATGGTTGTGAAACGGTTTAGAGGGATAAAGGTTTGAAGGTTATTGATAAATCGTCGAGAGCGGCGTATGTGGGACGAGAGATGGTGCTCCGGTCGATGTAGAGCATTCATCACAGGCAATCGAATGAATTTGACGGGGGAAAGCGTGTATGTGATGTGAGTGAGTTGAACGCGCGGCGGCGGTGTTAACGCAACCACCTGTGGCGGCGGCGACGATAGAGGACAAAAAAAAATGATGTTTTGTGCAGAGCGGCGGAAGAAAAAAAAGAGGATCGGAAAAGCGGATTTTTCTGAGGGATTTCGATGTTAGGGATTGTTGTTGTTCGTACCTGTCGGTTGAAGGCGTCCGGCATTGTAAATGTCGAGGTGATCCAGCAATAAGTGTTTATAGGGTGAGTCGGTAATCCTTGGACGATACACGATATCGGGTTGCCGACATACTGGGTGGCGGTGATGATAAGCGAGCACGTAAGCAATAGCACTGTCGTGAATAGATTGTGCATTCGAAAAACCATCGAATCAGTCTTGATCTCCTGCCATTTTAAATACTGGCTCAAGCTTCCTAGTAACTTATACATGATCGCGACTTTTGTTTATTCTTCGCGTCAGTAAAAAAAAGGAGATTTTGTTTATAAAAACAATTGGATCAATCGAGGGAACGAATTAAACGGAATTTGATCGAATATTTCTTCGATTTATTATCATAAGTCGCGACGTTTATCGTCCTCCCGAAAAATCTTGTCAGCAATAATATTGCGGCGGTATTTGTGGTTACACGCGGTTTCTAAACAGACCCGTACAATAAGATACATACGGGAAAACCGGACAAAACGAACGCGTAACAGCGCGCACGCACACACACGAAAAACTATCGAGAACTGGCTGCGCCAGCTGTGTCCCACGCGGCGAGCCTCTGTACTATTTTTTCCCCCACCCCCTTCCAAGCGGCTGAAGTCTGTGGCGACCCCGTTGGCTCTTTTTCGAAGGTGTCCCCCAACCGAGAGCGCCGAGTCGCAACGAAAGATCGTGCTGCTGCTGCTGCTCGCCACACACAAACGTGCCAGGATACGCCGCTTCACACTGGACTCTGTTGTTCACGAGCTCGGACTTTTTATTTAAGATTCTGTCTCTTTCGGCGTGCTCCGGAGACGTCACTGTCACTCGAGCCTCCGCGCTCTACCAGAGGCGATTGACCTTTGTTTTTCTTTCACCTTTATTCCTTGAAACCATGAAAACCGTTTTTTTTTTTTTCGAAAACCGAACAATCTGGATCGCAATGTTTTTCGCGTTATTACGAGACGAAATAAACGTCAATTAGCAATAAATAATTCGTGATTTCGGTGGATGGACTACGAAAATCGAGCCTCGTACGATTTTTTATTACAAAAACTTTTCAACCGTTATTACGAAGACTAATTACATCCATTACACTTTGAGTCACCGTGAATGCAATTAAAAGTAAATATTCGTACATTAGTGTGTTGAATTTTTGACTACGTTCGGTTTTCCTTTTCACTCTGTAGCACAACGAGCACGATGGCGTCAAATATTTCAACAAAAATCTGTCGTTTATTTTTTTTTTTATTCTTCAATCCCTTTCCCTTTTTTTTTCTGCTTTCCCATTTGTCGTGTCGTTGCCTTTTGCTGGGTAAGCTGGGTTCTCCCCACCCTGGCAGGTACGTCGAGGGCGATTACGAGTCTCGGGCGTTCGTTCCCTTCGGCGTTTGCCCCTTTCGCGAGCACGCCCAGGATGGGTAAACGTAGCCCCGCGCGCAAAGTTTAACCTGCGCACGCGCTTTACGATCTTTCCGTAGATATGCGCTCGTGGGTGTTTATGTGGAAAGAGAAGGAGAGAGAGAGAGAGAGAAGAAAAATGTGAGGTGCAGAAAAGCAAAACAGCAGCGTATCTAGTAGAGCAACAGCGGCAACGTGCTCGGCTACTGAATCTCCTCGATAGCTCGCGCGCTACGTACGAGTCTCTTGGCCCTCGACTAACGAGAAATCCTATCGAGCATTTGTCCTGGGGAGGGGGGACAGGGGGCAACGCAGGAAGGGGCAAGTGAGAGAATACTCCGAGTGAGAGGGGAATAAGGGTCGTACTACGCTCGTGGTGAAGCCGCGTTGTAGAGCAAAGTTTGTCAAGAGAAGCCGAGGGGGAGGGGAGCCCGGTTTGTTACGCGGGATCGGGCCTCGGCAGCCCCCCGGCATGGTAACGTAACCTCTGCCTCTCCTTCTCCGTTCTCTCGACAGTCACTGCGGTGCCCCCCGCTTGACCGGTCGCTGCCCCCCCCCCCTCCCCTTCCCGGCCGCGAGTCGTCAGATTCTTCCTCTTTCTGCTGTCCGTCTCCATAACTCTTCGCCATTCCCCGTCGCGCTCTCCGGTCCGGAGCCTCGTTTTTTTCACTCCATGTATGAAACACACCCCCCCCCCCCCCCCTTTCCCTTAGTAGTCAAAAGATCGGCCACCTCGCTCTCCCCTTTATTCGTCGTCCTTTTCTCTGTACCCCTCGGACATCAGTCTCGCTTTTGCATCCGCAATTCCGAAAAAAACGACCATTAGCCTAATTCGCGAGCACTCGCGAGACTTTCGTTTCCCTTCGTGCCAAATTTCAGTTCGTTACCCAACCTATGCGGAATTTTGAGCGGAGCAACTCGCGCCATCTAGCGTGTGAATCCACGACTCTCCCTTCAAGGGCACGTCCATTGTTCCTTTGATTCCGGTTTTCATTATTATTCGCTCGGAAACCAGATGCTCGATACGTCTACCCTCGGGCTCCCTTCAAGGTCAGTCAAATGACATTGACCGTGGGCTCGAAATAATATCGA
>JAPYYS010001537.1:0-17851 GCA_030522525.1 Campopleginae sp. 14b
AAAAAAAAAAAAAAAAAAAAAAAAAAAAAAAAAAAAAAAAAAAAAAACAAAAACATAAAAAATTTTACTTTCCGCGATGTTAACACATATTTTTTTTTTTAAGGACGATTCACGTGGCGCCAGTCATTTCTAAATTTTTCTTCTCTTCAAATCTCCTGAACATTGTCATTTTTATAAATAAATATTTCGACGTCTACATGGCGAGAAGGAATTCTATCGATACAAAATTCATCATACGACGTCCTCAAAAATAGTGAATTTTCCAAGTGGATCGTTTGGATTATATCGTCCGTGAATTACAAAAAAAAAATCAAATGTTTCGAATATTTGTGCTACAAATATGGCCAGAAAAATTAACTAACTAGAAATTCTATTGTTTATTAATATTAATAACAATGACAATAATAATAATTTATTTATCTCTATAAATTTTTGTTTCCTTAACATATTCTATTGTTGTTATTATTATTTTCATTATTATTGGTAATTACTATTACTGCACTTTATTTATTTCATTAGCAAGTTTCATTTCCCCGAGTCGATCCATTTCGCACGAGGATTTATAGTGTTACTCGATTATACGAATGTGTGAGATTGTTTTCATGTATCAAATAAAAAATAAAATATATGACGCTTTTTTACCCATAACCGATGAATTTTTTTAAATTTTTCAAAAATTCATTTCTTATTATTTTTCATTTTTTTTCAATTCGTTTGTTTATTTATTTATTTTTTCATTTTTTATTATTGCTCGGCGTTGCCGATGAACTGTTTGCGAATGCATCGAACTGGATTAAGCACGAATAAGCTGTTCGATCTTCTTTCGACGAATGGCCACGTCATATTTATTGTCAAACTCGTAACGCATTCTGCACAAAACTCGAAACTTTATTTTTTCCTCGGAGAAGCAATTTCGAGTGAGTTTTCGCGTGGGTCAGTGACCGGAGTTTTCAATGGTCGTAGTAACTTTCGCACACGCATCGGGAGGATGAAAAAATGATGATTTTTTTTTTTTTTTTTTCATCCACGAGCTTTTCTTTCAGTTTTTGTTTTGTTTGCAAATGTGAAACTCGAGCGCGTGCAAACTCAAAGCTTTCCGGGTGCGCTATTCCGCATGGATGAATATTTAATGCAGAAATTCACGATGTTCCCGCTCTGAATTTTGTACGACGAGCATGCGTCCGATCTTCATGTTTTTTTTTTTCCCGCTGGGGTGAATTTAGTTATTTTTGTACTTTTTATTTTCTTTCGAATGATAAAATCTCGACGCACTACTCAGTCAGCGAAAAAGGTTCGAGGAGCTTGCATCATCAATGGGCGACAATCCCAGTACGTTTCCGGTGACATTTTCATATTTTGAATTTTTTTTTTTCATCTCCGACTTGTCTTTTTTTATTAAAATTTTTTTCAATTTTTTGTTTTTTTTTTCGTATGAACCAGAATACGTTTATGCCTATGGCTGGAATCGGTTCAATATGGGGGTCATCGGAGTTTGGCCCGAAAAAGGAGAGGGTTTGATACTTCGGAGTCGTGCCTGGGCTTATTCACTTTTAATTTTCGTTCTCATATGGATTCCTCAATTTGCGAGTGTCTCTGTATTTTGGGGCGATATCAATGAGACTATCGAGTGCCTTTCGACTAACGTACCCGTCGGCGTTTCCGTCATGAAACTCGTTGTTTTCCGCTACCAGCGAAAAGGTAACGGCACGTTGACTCACAAAGATCTTCAGGCCAACCCAATAAACGACGTTCCAGGGCGACGGTTGATTTTTCATATTTTCATAAATATTATTAAGAATTATGTATCGGCAAAATTTGAAGAAGCTTCGCCATTTAGAAATCGGAATATTTAATGTTGAAAATTGCAACTTTTAACACGCGCTCTTATGAGAAATTCCTGAAAATTCCGATGTTTTTTGGTGTTTTTTATAAATAAATTTCCCTCAAATTTGGAATTTTTTCCTCAAAAAGTTTTGAGCAGCTTGCTCCAACTTGTTGAAGAAGATTGGAATTTACCATGGACGAAAGAGCAGGAAGAAACAATGATGAAACCAACGAGAATTAGCAGAGTGATATCTCTTCTTTCGGTAACGGTGACGAGTGGGTTGCTGATCGCTTACATCGCTTCAGGGGTTCGTTGTTCGGGCATGACGTATTTTTTTAATTTTTTTCATTTTTTTTTTCTTATTTCTTTTTATTGATTTTTTTTTCCAGGTTTGGCTGGGTTACCAAAATTTCAACAATCCCAATATCGATCCCCGACTTTCAATCGGATTTCTTTACTCCGCCGTTTTTCCGTACGACACCAAAAAGATGAAATGGTTTATACCAACCTGGATCGGCCAACTGGCCGGTACGTGGTTTTCGATGATCGCTTATTCGGGTCCCGATGCTTTTGTCGCTATGCTCGTCCTTCATTTATGCGGTCAGCTCGCCGTCGTCCGCCTTAATTTAAAAAATATCGTCGACAGCACAGAACCCATGCTTCCAGCCGTTTTCCGGGCTAAACTCAAGGCAATCGTTCAGAGACACGAGGAACTCAACAGGTTCGATTAATCAATAATTAATTATCAAAATTAAATGATAATTACTGACAACTAATCACATCGAATGACAATTAATGACATTTAATGATACTTCATGACAATTAATCACATTCAATCGCAATTAATGACGTACAGGAACAATTAATGACCTTCAATGACGTTTAATGACATTTAATGACGTTTAATGACAATTAATGACATTTAATGGCAATTAATGACGTACAGGAACAATTAATGACCTTTAATGACATTTAATGACGTTTAATGACAATTAATGACAATTAATGATAATTAATGACGATTAATGAATATGAATGGCAATTTAATGATAATGAGTGATAATTAGTGATAAAAAAATGATAGAATTGTTGATTTTTCTGTTTCAATTTCGAATAGACGAAATGCAATGATCGAGGATGCTTTCAACGCGATGCTCTTGGCCCAAATGCTTGTGTGCACGATAACTTTTTGTTTCCAAGGATTTGCGATGTTCTCGGTGGGTTTCGAGCTCGTTAAAATTAACAAATTTTTTTTTTTCCTCCCCGGCAAAAAACTAGAGTTTTATTTTCTTGAATTTACGAGAATGGAATTGCAGACGGTGATGGATCAAAGGGAGGGTGGATTTCCGATCCTCGGAATGACGTTTTTCGTCCTCCACGCAATTTACACGATCATGCATTTGTTCGTGTATTGTTGGGTCGGCGACGTTCTCATCGTCGAGGTTCGGGCCCACAGCAAATTTTTTAAAACCTTTTTTTTTCTTCCAAAACTCAGATTATTAAAATTTCTCACACTCGACCGGATTTTCAGAGCACGGAAATCGGTTTTTCTCCGTACGAAAGTTACTGGTATCTCATGGGCCCGGCGGAAGTCAGAGCGCTCATGTTTGTCACTCACCGATCACGAACTCCGCTGCAAATAACTGCTGGCAAATTTTGCTGCTTTTCTCTCGAAATGTTCACAAGTGTAAGCGATTTTCACGTCATTACCTCACCGAATTCCCAAATATATAATAGAAATAATATTTTCCTGTGAAAATAAATTTTTCTCATTTTTTCGACCCACTTTGACAGATAATGAAAACCTCCATGGGGTATCTGTCAGTATTACTGGCCATGAAGGACCGATTGCTCGAATAATCGACAAGAAACCACCAAAATTCTCACCTGCAAGGAAGAGAAATAAAAATCTCACTGTTTGCCGTAGTTTCATAGTAAAAACGATGTTGTTTGATAAATCATTTGTTATTATATATTATATAATTATATTTAAATTTATAATATATTATTATTTTCATTAATTTATTATAATATTTTATATTTATAATATATAAATATAAATATTATTATATTATAAATATAATATTATAATATATTAATTATATATTATGTATTATATTATTTGTGATAAATAATTAATAAATATGGTTATGGAATTGTCTTTGGCGGCGATAACAAAGCAGGAAAAATACTTGTGATAGGAACTCGTGGAGCATCGATTGATCGTTCATTTTCCAACTGAATATAAATTCTCGTGGCGATTTTCTTTCTCGAAAAAAAAAAAAAAAAAAAAACAAATATCTATATTTGTATTTCCAATTGATCGCAGAAATTTCGTTAAAGTTATAACGAGCCGTTTTACGAACAAAGTATTATCCCCATTCATGCAGAATTTATGGACGATTCTTCGAGAGAGAAGAGAACGATTTGCATTTTAGAGTCAAGCATGCGTCGTCCCGAGTTGCGGCCTCCAATTTACTCAACGTATTATCTCTTCGGAGGTCATGTCAGTCCAGGGAAAAGCATCGGCTCAAACCGACGTCAGTTCTAATGGAAACAGATCATCTATTGGGTGTGCAAAATGCGCGAATAAATTTTTTTTCCTGCCCGAAATAAATTGACGAAAAATTGTGTACATATTCAGGTTTCGAGTATGCCTACGGTTGGAATATTTATTATCAAAAAATATTAGGAATTTGTGAAAAAAAAAATGAAGGATGGCTCGCACAGAAACGAGCATGGATCTGGAGCTCGTTCGTATTCTCCAGCATTTGGATACCCCAAGTTGCAAGCCTCGCGGTCCATTGGGGAGATATGAACGCTTTTATTATTTGCCTCTCCACGAACATGCCCATAGCTATTTCCATCCTGAAAATCATCGTCCTTCAAAAACAACGAAAAGGTAAAGCATCATATTTTTACATGATAAATATTTATACGACACCGAAGTTCGCAACTTTGCGAAATTTATAATATTATTTGTAAAAATATCAATTTATATATTTATAAATATATACAAATTTGATATTTTTATTTTCATTATATAAAAATTTAATTTTTTCATATATTTAAATATCTAATATTATATATTTTATTTTATTTAGTTAAATTTAAAAAATCATAACAACTTTCGTACCGATTTTGTGTTTCGATCCAAGAAAAATATCGTTTTATTCTCCCGAGTGAATATTTCATAAGAATTTTGAGCTCCGCTCAATCAAAATGTGAATATCAAGATCGTACATTTTTTTTGCATTTTTGTGTCGATTTTTTCGATGCAATTGATTTGTGTGCAGTGATCGGTAGAATTGTCTCGGCGGTCGAGAAGGACTGGCTCGAAGTTGGTGAAAAAATGGAACGATCGATGATGATCGAGACCGCAAAGACCAGCAGATCCATATCCATTTTGTCCTTCGCCTTGACAAACGTCATGTTTGTCGAGTATATTTGTTCTCGGGTAAGAAGAAAAAAAAATAAAATAAAAATAGATTAGCCACTGCGGGACGAGGAGGCGTACAGATAAAAATTTCCAAAATCAGAATCCCAATGAATGTTTAGCTCTGGAAACTTTGGGAAGGCCCCAATTCGAAAACAAATCCCCAATTGGCCTTCGGCTTTCTTCACGACAGTTATTATCCTTTCAACACTACGACACTCGAGACATTCATACCCATCTGGATTTACCAATTTTTCGGCACGTACTTGGGCATGATTTCGTACGCAGGACCCGATTGTTTTGTCTCTATGGTTATTTTACATTTTTGTGGTCAATTGATGATCGTCCGACGATCCTTCGAGAGTCTCGTCGACGAGGCAACCATTTCGGACCCTAAAAAATACTGGAAAAAAATTGCTGCTATCGTCACCAGACACGAGGCGATAAATAGGTATCGATTTTTTTTGTGCCTCGATCTTTGCAGCCTCCAATTCTCTCCCCTCGTTTTAACGTCCATTTT
Organism: Campopleginae sp. 14b; assembly: GCA_030522525.1. Taxonomy (NCBI): domain Eukaryota; kingdom Metazoa; phylum Arthropoda; class Insecta; order Hymenoptera; family Ichneumonidae; species Campopleginae sp. 14b. The sequence continues at coordinate 5,782 of JAPYYS010001537.1, forward strand.
TTTTTCTCTTTTCCCACCAGTTTGACGATCATCATCAAGATGACATTCAGCTCGATACTCCTCGTCCAAATGCTCGCGTGTTCGATGACTTTTTGCTTCCAGGCTTACGCGATGTTCACGGTGAATACATTTTTTTTTTTATTAATTCGATTTTTCGATCACGCAACAATGACAAATATTTTTTCACTTTTTGCTACAGACTCTCATGGACCGAGATGGCGAACCGTTGCCTCTCTTTGATCTAGGATTTTCTATGATCTATGCCGTTTACACGGTCATACATCTTTTCATTTATTGTTACGTGGGAGATCGACTTTCCGCCGAGGCGCGTGAAATTTCACGAAATTCCAACGGACACCATTCAGTTTTTTTTTTTTTAATTTATTATTATTTATTTATTTATTTATTTTCAGAGCACCAGTCTTGCCGATGATTTCTATAAAACCGAATGGTACACTTTGCCACCCCAACAAGCAAAAGCGTTTCTTCTCATTTGTCGAAGATCGAGAATTCCTCTTGAGATAAAAGCAGGAAAATTCTGCACTTTCAATCTCCAGCTATTTAACGCGGTACGTTCAATTTTTTATACCGGAATCCTCCATTTTTTAAAAATGTCCTTTCCAATCTCATTTTTTTCTTCTTTTTCTTCATCATATGCTCGATACAGATATTGAAAAATTCCATGGGGTACCTGTCCATGTTAATAGCCGTGAAGCAGGGATCGATCGAGTAACATTTTCGTCATCCGATATCGATTTATAGGGAAATACTAGAATGTGTGCAAAAAAAGTTTTTTTTTTAATGTAATATAGAAAATTTGAAATCCAAAAAAAAAAAAAAAAAAATTAAAAAATGGATTTTCTCATCAATATAGATTTTGCGAAGACTTTTGTAAATTATTATGAAAATTTGTAATTTACCCATTTGACAAGAACACGACGGCTCAGTTTTGATTAAAAAAAAAAATAATCCGCATCATCGAGCAATTTTTTTTTTTTTCGAATCATTTTCATCCGCTGAATTATTTGACGCACGTGGTGGGACGAACTTGGTGCAATAAATACTTGACAAAGTTTCATTTTGTGTTGTGTTGTAGAGATGGAAGATTTTGTTTTGCTTTGGTTCCCGTGATAAATGGAAACGGAATGGTTGTCCATTGTTATAAACTATTCATGATGACAAAAACGTTTACGAGCGGGGGAGGTTAAAGTTTGGAGTATTCTGGATGATGTATACCGCGCGTTGCGGTGGGTAGGGTCGGTGTTGGGATTTATTTATGAGGATAGTCGAGTGAGAGATCGCGAACGAGTTTCGATTGGATGAATTCTTAAACAAAAAGTAGGAAATAAAAAAAAATTGTGTAGCATGCGCGGTGACAAGTTGGTGCGGGGGGGGGGGGGGATTAAATGTATATTTTTGTTTTGAACGTGTCAGTGAGTGGAAAACCACGAGACGGTGAGCCTCGATGACTCGTAAAGAAGAAGCAGCAGGTTTGTCCGATTTTCCGCAAAAAACAAATTTTTATTAATTTTTTTTTTTCATTTTCGTTTTAAATTTTCACTAAAATCCCCCATCAGGCTTTGCTTACGCTTACGGTTGGAATGTTTACTATGAAAAGCTGTTGGGAATATGTTGGAAAAAGAATGAGAGCATTGTCGCTTCGCAAAGAGCCTGGTCCTGGGCATTATTAATGGGTGTCTGCATCTGGTTCCCTCAGACCGCGAGTCTCAGATTTCTCTGGGGTGATCTCAACTCAATAATCGATTGTTTGTCCACCAACATGTCGGTGGCTATGTCAATTGCCAAAATAATTGTTCTTCAGTCCCAGAGAAAAGGTAATCCTCAACATTTTGCCTCCACTTTTCCCCTCATCATATATATATATATATATATATATATATATATATATATATATATATATATATATCATTCCATCTTCCATTGTAAATCCATGTTCCAAGATCAGATACAAGCCCCACCCCCAAGATTTTCCTTTTTTTCGAAATCCACCAATTAATATAATACACTATATTAATATAACCGAATATATTTATATAATATATTATATTAATATAGCCGAATATATTTACAGAATATATTATATTAATATAACCGAATACATTTATACAATATATTATATTAATATAGCCGAATATATTTACAGAATATATTATATTAATATAACCAAATATATTTATATAATACATTGTATTTGTATACTCGAATATATTTACACAATATATTATTTTAATATAATCGAATATATTCATATAATATATAATATATTAATATAACATAATATAATATAATAATATGAAATTCATGGAAGGTAATAATATAATAATTTTAAAAAAAGTGATTGGTGCAATAATGACGAGCATCCGTGACGATTGGGTGCCGTCGGGATCGAAAGAGCACAAGGAAATGATGCTGGAGACTGCAAGAATAGGAAGAAGAATATCGATAATGTCGGTATCGCTGACGAATATAATGTTCTTCGAGTACATATTATCAAAGGTGTTGAGAAATTAACGAGAAATTTGGATCGAACGATTTTAATCGAATCGATCGAGACGAAAAAAAAAAAAAAAGCAGAAAGGAGAAATGAAGAGAGGTATGGTTTAGGTATGGTCGACGATAATGGGCGCGACTGAGGCTCGGACTGACCCTCGATTGGCCCAAGGTTTTTTATTCGATTCGTATTTTCCATTCTTGACAAACGATCTCTTCATTTTTTTACCAATTTGGCTCGGCCAGTTTTTTGGAACACTCCTCTCCATGGCCTCATATTCCGGACCCGATTGCATCGTTTCCATGATGGTACTTCATCTTTGTGGACAACTCAGAATCCTTCGACATTCTCTCAGAAATATCATCAACGAAAGAAACATCAGAGAACCCGCTCTCTACTGGAAAAATCTCAAAGTCATTGTCAATAGACACGAACAACTTAATAAGTGAGTCTCATACGAAAATCTCCCCAAAAATGCGATCCAATATTTTTGTCATTTTTTAATCTTTTTTTTTATCTTCCTTTTTTCAATTTTTTATTTTTGAGACTCTCTCTGCTGATAAGAGACACATTCAGCTCGATACTCCTCGTCCAAATGCTCGTGTGCTCGCTGACGTTTTGCTTCCAGGGATACGCAATGTTTACCGTACGATTCCTCCTCTCGATAAATTCATTTTCTTTTCTATTTTCGATTTTCTCTCAATTCAATATTTTCAGACTCTGATCGATCGGAATGGGGCTCCAGTTCTGATACACAATGTAGCCTTCAATTTGTTGTACGCCGGGTTCACTGTCATACATTTGTTTGTTTATTGTTACGTGGGAGATCGATTGTTGGTCGAAGTGAGTGAAGCACATGCTCTGAAAAAAACAGGACAACTTAATATAATAATTGAAATAATACACAAGTAATGTGTGCTTTTCCAGAGTACGAAAATCCCTGACGATTTTTACGAGGGCACCTGGTACAACTTGCCACCCCAAGAGGCCAAAGCTTTTCTCTTCGTTTGCCACAGATCAAAAATTCCCTTGAAACTAACAGCAGGCAAATTTTGTGCTTTCAATCTTCAACTTTTCAACAGTGTAAGAAAATTAAAATTCAATATTTTTCAACTGTTTCAATACTCCTCGATAATTTGAGTTATATAATTATATAATTTATATAAATAACTAATGATAAATAATTAGTTGGAATAATTATACAAATAAATAATTATTATATGATTGTTATATATGTATATAATTATTTTATTGATATAATATATATATAATATTTATATTTATATATTTATATAATATATAATATATATTATATTTAATATAATAATAAATATAATAATAATAATAAATATATATAATATATTTATATTTTTGTTATTGTATTATATAACGAGAATGTGTTCATTTTCCAGATAATGAAAAATTCAATGGGCTATCTATCGATGCTTATGGCGATGAAAGAGAGACTGATCAACTGATTGCCAAATTGGGAATAAAAACGTTTTTTTTTTCGTTCAACGTCAAAGTGACGTTTTTTTTCCAATTTTACGTGCGACATAGGAAAAAAATAAAAAGTTGAACAAAATGGTACAGGACAACGACTATTTGCTGCCACTTTTCGACGTCCCGATAGATGACGTCACCATTTGGGATTTTTTGTCATCGACATATTTTTCTTTGAAGACACCACCCAGCCAATTGAGCAGCGTTTCGTTGTACGATTTTTCTGTCATCGATCGAACATCGGAAGCGTTGAATAACAATCGAGGCATCAGACCCTCTGCCCAGAAATTATTGTCTTTGACGATGCTCGATCGAGGAGCATTATTCAAATCAATGTTGCAGAAACCATAAACGTGGACGTAACTCCCTACGAAAAAAGGTTTGCCCAACATCCCTTGGCGTGTGTCTTCCCACCAGGCCACGTGATCTCGTTGGAATCTGAAAAATGACGAAGATTTTTGAGAATGAAATTTAAAAAATTCGGGCTTCTCGCCAGCAGCCCAGGAAATTTCCAACACTCAACTTTTTTATTCGCTGCTGAGCCACATTCAAACGACCATTCTCATTGATCTTCAGCTTCATCAGACGCTCAGCTCTCTCCACATTTTCTTCGTTTACTTTGTACGATCGGTCGATCTCCGCTCGATTTCTTTGCTGATTCTTGAACCACTCGAGCTTGTAGAAAACTTCGAGACGTCCGGTTCCGTCATACACTTACAAATAAGATTGGGATTTTATTGATCGATCGATCATTTTTCGAAATAATACTTTTATGGGCTTCTCATTTTTTTCACTTTACAAATATTTATCGTACCTTTGAAACGAACGTAGTTAACACCCGTTTTCATAGACAGAATCATTCCAATAATATGGACTCGACCTACTCGGACTTTTGGCATATTCAATGGATGGAATTTAACAAAGTCAGAATTTTCATCCCACACGGGAACCAGACGACCACATTCTCTTATCAGCAGAGGCAACGACTCGCCAGCTCGACCTGCGACTGTCGTAATATTTTGGCATTTTTCAGATTTTTCACAATTTGGCTGCCATGTTTTTTCGGCTCCGGGGTAAGTGAGCACGAATCCGAAAAAGTTTTAAATGCCAGGAACCAGCTACCCAGGATCGAGCGATACCTCGGGCTCACGAAACGTAGAGGGAGCTCAAAGCCATTCAAGAAGATGGATCAGTCGCCATTTGCAATTTTGGAAATGAAATATTTTCGGGATACCGTTTAACCAATTGAAAAAAAAACTCTGACCGTGGATTCTTGCCATTGTCCCACGTACACTGACTGAGCTTTTTTTCGATCAGTCAAACGACGACGAAGAAATTTAATTTCGAAAATTCGAGGTGAGTGACCGATCCATTCTCTTAAAACTGAATTACGCGGAGATACTGAGCGCCAGTCGCTCCGTGCGAAACATTTCCAGTTACAAGAAAAGTGTTGCGGTGCTCAACTTCAACACTTCGAATGACTTAACCAAAAATTAGTGACTGACGAATCGAAAAGGCGAGGGAAAAACGGGATAACCTAAAAAACTTTGAAAATCGTAGCTCATTGAGATATTTACCGTGGTATTTGTGAGTTTTTGACATTTTCTCAAAGTTTGGCCATTCCTCAGCCTCGTTGATGTATTCTTGATAGGCAGCCAAGAGATATTTTTCCTCCGCGGAGCAGTCGTTGCTGCATTCTCCAGACAAAGCTGATGCTGGAGGAAATGTTTCTTCAGCCTTAGTCTCGACGTCGTCCGGATCAACAGCGGATGAGCTCATCGTGAGCTTAAATCACCAAAACACGAAACGCGACTGGATCACACGTTTAACTTGCGATGCTTGTGAGCAGGGACTTGTCTTCGATGTATTGTCGCGCACGATCTTGTTTTGTTTCCGCTCCTCACCCCTTTTCTTGTCCTCGCGCCGTTCGGCAATGTTTACAGTCCTTCGTATTCTTGGCGGAGGTCAATTATCGCCTTCCAAGGTTTCTGCTCGATTCCTTTCCGAGAGAATAAAAAAAGAAGGGATTGCCTCACATTTCGCAGTCGATGAACGAACCAGAAATTATTGACGATCGTTTAATTCACTCAATAAATCTTTTTTACTTGCTCCTCGAGTCCCTGAAGCTGCGAATCTGTGCTAGCGCCCGTAGCGGTCATTTTTTCAACTAAACAACGACCCCGATGTTGGTACAGTAGAACATCGATTTTGGCGACTGTTTTCCAAAACTTTTCGTTCTCTAGCGAACCGACCAATCACGCCAAGTCTTTTTCAGTGTCGTGCGTCTACTTACAGGATCGTATCAGAAAAATTGTGTCGCGAATTAAAAATAAAAATGAATAAAAAATAAAAAGAAAAGAAAATGATACTCGTCACTGATTTTTATAAATGAATCTCCTCCGCAACAATGTTGTTGCGGAATTTCGTAGCTGACAACAGCTTTCTGTTCCTGAGCTGGCGTGGAACGAAAAATATCTACGATCTCTTTGACATGATTTATAGAAACGTTTCTGGAAGGGCGTTCGAGACCTCTGGTCGGTGCATATGAAACGAGGATCGTGAATAATGAAGAAAACAAAAGCTCGAGAAATAGATATGGAAAATGGCGTAATACGTCATGGCTGTTATTCCGTAAGGTTTGCTCGTAGAAATGTTTCCGAAAGTTGGAGCTTTTAGTCGATGAGCAATGAATGTATAAAAATGCATTATTATATGTACTAAAACTTTGGTACACAGAGCGGCAGCTCGTGAATTATGCAAATGCACGATCGTGGGTGGTTATCGGTGCACGGTTCTTGATGGAAAAAAAATAGGAGCAACAAATTCGTTCGAACCTCTCGGGTCACAAGTGTGAGAAATTTTTTTCAGACCTTTCCACAGCGGCCATTGAATTTGTGATCGCAAAGAGTATGACTCGGGCGAGTGCGATGACCGATGAAAATCCAGGTACCGAATAGTCCAACGATAAAAAAAAAAAAAAAATTGAAAAAAATTAGAAAAAAAAAAAAATTTGGCTTCCGGGAAAAATTTAATAAAACGCAAAATTAAAAGGGTACAATTACGCCTACGGTTGGAATCGTTTCAACATGGAAGTGATTGGTGGCTGGCCGGGCGAGGACGACAACAGTTTGATGAGGAATCGGGCCTGGTTATACGGGTTCGGCATTTTTGTTATGATTTGGATACCAATGACCGCGAGCATACCATTTCTGAGTGACAGTTTGATCGATTTGATCGGTTGTCTCGTAATAAATATTCCGGTTGCAATGTCCATATACAAAATCGTTCTTCTCCGTTGGCGACGAACCGGTGAGTTGTTTTTATTTTCGAATACACCGAAAAACACGAAGACAAAACCGATTGTTGGAGAAAAGAGGTTAGATTTGGGTCTTTGGAGCCCACCTCGAATTTTCGAAATGAAAAACCTTCGTCGTCGTTTGACCAATCAGAAAAAAGGCTGGGTCAATGTACGCAGGACGATGGCAAGAATCCACTGACCGGGGTTTTTTTTTTTTATTTGGTCAAACGGTCTCGAAAATATTCGATTTCGAAAATCGCAGCTATCTCTCTCGCACTCAGAGTGGAGGGGGGACTGTGAGTCTCCACGTCAGCTCTGGATGGTTCGGCACATTCTGACGATAATTCAACTTTCCTAATAATAGTCAACGATTCAATATTTGATTTCAATGTCAAAAACGAAGTCATCAAATCGGTTCTATGTGCAATGGCCGAGGACTGGGCAATAACGAGATCGGAGGAAGAAAGAAGCGTGATGCTCGAAAATGCCAAATATGCTAGATTCATATCGTACATGTCAGTCGCATTGGCCTCTGGAGTAATGCTCGCTTTTTCAAGCGTTCGGGTAATCACTATGTTTTTTTTTTCAATTTTCGTATCTTGTTCGATTCGTGAGCCATCATTTCCTGCCAAAATCAGCCACTCATTTTCGAAATATTCTCCATATTCGCAAATTACCTTTCCACCATCTTCGAACTGTCTTATCCTCTCTTATTATATTATTTATTATATTAATTGTTAAAAAAAATTAATATTAATATAATATAAATATTATTATAAATATTAGAAAATTTTGGAGGAAGGATCAAATTTTTTTTTCCCCGATGGATTAGACACTGGGAAAGATTTCGATGAAAATTGGCTCGTCGGAACGGAACGAAATATTTCGCAATGCAGTTGAAATATATTATTTAAATCGACTTAATGAATTCGACGATTTTGATTAAATTATATGTAATAATCGGGGCGCAGGCTTGGACAGCACCACAAGAGCGAAAATTTATCACGAACGAAACTAAATTGGCAATTGGTATGCTCTATTCTGCTTACTTCCCTTACGATACAACACAAACTCGTGGATTCTTGCCAACGTGGTTCTGCCAATTTTTTCTCACGATACTCGCCATGGTCGGGTATTCCGGACCGGATAGTTTGATCGCCATGATGACTCTGCATCTCTGTGGACAATTAGCTACTGTCAGAATTGCCCTTGCACATATCGTCGACGATGATTGCATCAAGTCTCCGAGCATCTACTGGAAAAGACTCGCCTCCATCATCGAAAGACACGAGGAACTCAATCGGTTCTCTTTCATTCATTTTATCCATGACTTTTGTTGGAATTTCCCAGCTCAAACGCATTTAACAGAGAAAAATGATTTTCTCGATTCCTCTACGATCCACAGATCGTAGAGGAATGGAAAAATCAGTATTCTCTGTGTTTGGAGCTTGACCTTGAACAGTTTTTTTTAATTAAATACTCTTATTTTAATGAGCTCAAATTAATTGAAGCTGCGGAGAGTTGCTCGAAGCATCGTTCAACGTGCTGCTCCTGATGCAAATGATATTCTGCACCCTTACTTTTTGCTTTCAAGGCTTCGTAACGTTTACGGTACGTTAAATTTTTTTTTAAATTTTAATTTAATTTTCTTTCATATATTTCATTTTTTTTTAAATTCAATTTTTGTTTTAATTAATTTTTTTTTAAATTTGATTCTCTTTTTTTAATTTAATTCTTTTTTTAATTCAATTTTTTAAAATTTAATTTCTTTTTTAATTTAAAAATGTGCTCTCGAGTGTGCCTTGGAAAATGATGAGAGAAATGATTTTTCGACAGACTCTCATTGGCGCTCTGACCGAAGATGGAGAGTTTCCGGTTCTCCAAATGACTTTCCTCATCGTCCACTTGTTTTACACCATTCTTCATCTTTTCGTCTATTGCTGGACCGGAGATCTTCTTGTTGTCGAGGCAAGTCCCTCCCTGCAGTTTCCACGGTTCAAAATTTTCATTCCCTGTCAATCAAATTGCCATTTTTCTTGAAAATACATTTTTGTAGAGCACGTCGCTGAGCTACGCTCCCTACGAGAGCGATTGGTTCGACCTGTCGCCCGCACAGGCAAAAGCACTCATGATGATAACCAACAGATCTCGAATTCCGCTCCAAATGACTGCCGGAAAATTTGTCGGCTTCTCCCTCGAATTATTCACGAGTGTGAGTCACGATCTTCACCACAAATAATCTTTTTATTATAAACCCATTGCCTAGAACTTTTCTGCTGTTCCTTTTCTCCCATAGATCATGAAAACATCGATGGGTTATCTTTCCGTACTACTGGCCATGCTAGATTAATTTTTTATTTATTTTTTTTCGAGATTTTTGTGTCCCATAATTTTTCAAACACCATAAGAATTCGATGGGATTTATCATATGGGTTCTCCGCACTAGTCGCATGAGTGTTGAATTTCCAAGCCAACTTGTACTCATTAAATAAATAAATAAATAAATAAATGGCGAAATATTGACGATTATTTAATTTATTTATCGATCACCAAATTTTTGTGATAAAAAAAATTGAAAAAAAAAAGTTCGAAAAAAATTGTCACAGAGGGCGAGCGTGTTTTTTTTTACCAATGCAGGAATCTTGAACTTTTGGCCTCGAGATCGTGGCCGGAAGTGCGGACTTTCGATCGAGATACGAAAAAAAAATGAAATTTTCGAAATTTTTCGCTTATTCCGGCGTCGTTTTCCAAATAAAAATAAAATTCCCATTGACGACAAAAGCTCTCGAGATCTTCGTCGTCTACGAGATCAACGAGAGTACGTTCGCAGTCGTTGCCCGAAAACTCAGACCGTACATTGCGATCCTTCATCTTTTTGTCTATTGTTGGGCCGGGGATCTCCTCGTTTTCGAGGTTCGTCGTTCAGATCGATTTTTTTCCATAAAAATCCCAATCTTCTCATATCGTTCGGTTCAAACGATTGAATGGTTTTTTTTTTAGAGCACCGCCCTGAGCCGAGCTCCTTACGAGAGCGATTGCTTTCGCCTCCAGCCCGCTCAGGCCAAGGCATTGATGATGGTGACCAATAGATCTCGAATTCCGCTGCACATAACTGCCGGAAAATTCGTCGGATTTTCACTCGAATTATTTACCAGCGTAAGTTTATTAAAAAAAAAAAAAAAAAATTAATAAAAAAAAAAATTCTAAAAAAAATTGAAATAAAAAAAAATCTCATAAATTTTCCATATCGATCGCAACTTTAATCAAATTCGCAGATCATGAAAACATCAATGAGCTATCTTTCCGTACTCCTTGCCATGATGGAGACATGAATTCTCACTTTCGACCGCTTGTCATTTAAGGAAGTTGACTACATACGACAATATGATAAGAATTTAATAAAACTTCGTGATAATATTCTTTAGCATCAAATACGAAGACACAAATTTTTTTCTATTTTTTGTCTACACAGTTGTCGAATTATTTGAGTTTACAATATGCAAAAGATATATACCTATATATAGTGTTCAATGACTCGAAAACTATGTCGGAGAAAAATCTGGAAAAAATTTGTATATTAATATTTAATACTAAAGAGTATGCTCACGAAGTTTCATAAAATTCTAATAATCTCGAATTTTCCGATGCTTTTCATGGCAACATTGTTGTGTGTAGCAAACCTCCTCAACAACACTATGGATATTGTACATGGTTATTGTGAAAAAGCCCATAAAAATGTACAATTGAGAGAAAAAAATAGAAAAAATAAGAAATGTGATTTTTTTCATCGTTTTCCTCGTGGATCGCGTTGATCCATCTCGAGCTCCTGATCAAGAATAAGCTGGCGCATGCGCCAAATTATTCCTACAAAAATATACGAGGAAGAAAAAAAAATGCAGCAACTATTGAGTAATGCAATGATCCTATGCACTTATCAGCGATTAAGTTCTTTGGGGCTTGCAGAGTTTTTCGAAAACAATATCCCCGACGGATATACTTTTTCACGAAACTTTTTCCATAATCTCGATTTATTATGCAAGTATCGAACTTTTGTACCAACGCGAATACCGCTTTCTTATTTTCCGTCTCGTTTCACTAACAAACTATCCGTAACATATTATTACTATGTATCCATCGAATATATTTTTATCCGTTACGGATGTACGGCCGTTCGTGAAAGCCGCCGAGCAGGAAGAACGTAACAAATTCGTGTTCGAAATGCATCCCCTGTACTCGGGGACTTCCGGTACGTAGGGCAAAGACCAGTGATCCACCGAGCCTCGGATACGGACACCATGAACCATGGTGATGAGTGCTAATGGGGTTTTCCATTTTTCTTCCATTTTTTATTCATTATTATTATTTTTATTATTTTATTATTATTTATTATTATTTTTCAACAATTTTTTTTATCCAAAAGGCTGGTGATGCACCGAACCTCGTATACAGACACCATGAACCATGGTGATGAGTAGTTATGGTGTTTTCCATTTTTCTTCTATTTTTTATTTATTTTTAAATTTTTTTATTTTTATTTTTCTATAATTTTTTTCATTCGGAAGACCAGTGATGCACCGTGCTTCGGATATTGATACCATGAACCATGGTGATGAGTTGTAATGGTGTTTTCCATTTTTTTTCTATTTTTTATTTCCTGATTTTTTTTTTTTTTTTTTTTTTTTTTTTTTTTTTTTTTTTTTTTTTTTTTTTTTTTTTTTTTTTTTTTTTTTTTTTCTTTTTTTTTTTTTTTTTTTTTT
>JAPYYS010001538.1:0-17810 GCA_030522525.1 Campopleginae sp. 14b
CTGCCTTTATTTTGCATGTCCGTGATGTTACTCTCACCCCAAGAATCACCCCCTCTACCTTTTGTATCTCAGCTGTCGAGCTGAGTAGCCGGACCGCCTTGGTCACCATCGTTCCTCGCGTACCCCGGTCAATCAAGCCTGGCGAGAGTGGAGAAATTTAATGTCGGAATTAATTCGACGGTACTTCGTACCTGGCGCCCATTCCACTCTCGTGACCGTTGGGAGTGCTCGAGAGGCGAGGTGAGCCAGCAAGGGACAAGATGGACCCTCCGGGGAAAATCTTCGTTACAGACTATACAATACAATCCAAATACCGTGATTGATCGGTGACTGACGAATATTGGAGTCCGTGGTCTCAAGCGCTTGCTGCGCTTGGTCGACTTGCACCATTAAAGATGCAAGCCTCTTGTCGTCAGGTCGGCATAGACACAGAAAAAGAAAGGAAAAACACAAAACAGTCTGCGTTGAGCGACCGCCGCAATCACAGCCGGCGAATGTCAGCCGGCGAACGCGTCAGCGCGCTCACGGCGCTTCGGCTAACCGAGAGTGGCCGCGGTCCTTCTCGCACTTGTTGAACGAAAAAGCCCGAACGTTTTCGAACGACCAGATGTTCCAGTTGTGCGTTCGCCGGCTATCCCCCCCACGTCCGCTTTTGTCTTCTCCTGAGCTAATTTTCGAACGAAATTCAACGATTTCAACAATTTTTTTCCATACGTTCCCACCGATATTTTTGCATGGCTATTTTTTTGGGGCTTACATATTAATTAATCTTGCGTCAGAAAAAAGCCAACACAGCTGAGCCCACATGAAAATTGATATTATTTTTTTACTTTTAATTAACGCTGGCAACCCCTTCCCACCACCCGATCGATTTAAAAATTTTTTTGGGTGCACAGGGGGTACAGAACAACAATTTGGGATAAAAATTAAAGTCGCTGAACCCGCATTCAAAAAAAAAGTTTTCCCCAGCCCACCCCACCCGCACCCACCGCCCGCGGCCTGCCAGCACCGAAATTACGGCAAAAGGTTGTGCACAAAAGTGGCTAACGGAGTTTTAAAATAGCTGAAGCCACATGACCAATTTGGTCGCTAGCTCTTAGACTAATTGTTTGACCTCTCATTCTCTTCGTTTTTTTATAATCTACAATTCGTTTTTTTGGAGCCATCAACATTCCTCCATAAGTTTATGTTTTCTAAGCATAAAACGGAAAAAAAAGGCATTTTTTTCCACTAAATTTTTAATAAAAACTAAGTAAATCGGAATCTCGAGTGGAAAAATATGCCGTTATGATCTGGGGGCCATTTCGCGTCGAATGGCACCCGCCGTTTGCTGTTAGTATTTTTGTCAAAAAAAAACCTCTATTTGCCTGGTCTACTTAACGACTCCTTTCAAAAAATTAAAGCTGCTTAAAAAAACAATGACTGACGAAAAACCCCAAAAAAAATTCAAGACGATTGAAAATAATACAAAAATTTAAAAATGGTGAAAAAAGTTGATGACTGTTGTTCAGCACAAAAATTCTGATATCTATGAAAAGACAAATATTTCATTGATGTCTGGAAATCAATTGACTCTGAAAAAGAGAACTTCCAAAAAGACGTCTCAAAAAAAACTTCTAAAAACAAAATAGTGAATCGAGAGGAAACTTCAGGATATAAGACAACAAAAAATTAACATAATCGTAATGGACTGTCCGAGCCCGAGCGTGGCCATACTCAATACAATACAATACAATACAATCAATGAATAACCAGAAAAAAAGAAAACTTCCAAAGAGATACATCTTAAGAAGAAGAAACCCCTCAAAACAAAATGGCGAGTCGACGGAAAAAATTCAGAGTATTGACCAACTAAAATTGAAATAATCGCAGTTAGCCGTTCGAGCTCAAGCACTGCCATACTCAGTGCAGTACAATAAAATAAATGAATAAGATACGATATACTGAAGTTTGTCATCGCATGTTGTTCGGATGCGCACAGAGTACTTGTCCGGCCCGAAATTTTACATTTAAAGTGTATAATATAAATATAAAAGTTTATTATATAAAAAATTATATAAGTATACAATAGACGTGGGAAAATACTCTACAAAAGTGAGAAAAGAACGCCAAGTAGTAAAAACCGCACCCTCAGTTGAAAAATAACATCTATTAATCCGTGGAAAAATACTCCACAATGAATCCATTGAGACCGAAAAAAAATGAAATTATTGCAACATAGCCAAGTTTCACAGGCAAACGTTCACCTTGGACACATTCGACTTGAGGATTTCTCCATCTCGGAGGATCCCAGCATGAATTTCCCGTCCTGTCAATATTTATTATTGGTTGCGCTAATCAGTGGGGGTGTTTAGAGCTACTCAAATTTGAGCAACGGAACTCAACACAAATGGCCGTCAGTCAACAGGGTTGAGTGCGAGTATGTTAATCAATGCAAACGTTATAGGGTGTCCAGACTAACATTACTCAACGCATCTTAACGTTTCTTAACGTTGAATTACTCTCAACACACCCAATGCGAACGTTATGAAGTGTCCAGACTACGCTGCTCAACTTTGCTCAACGTTGAGTTGCTCTAAACACACCCGTGATAACGTTATGCTAGCTAAAGATCATGAATGTACGTACAATACAATTCCACAGGAAACGATACATAAAAAAGGGCACGTTTGCGTACAAGGGCACGTGTACACGTACACGTACTCACCGGACGAATTCACTGCAAAGATCATACAAAAACTTGGCGTACATGGTTTTCAAATATAATTTCGGGATGACGAAAGATAATGGAATATTGAATATTGCCCGCTGAACCGCCTGGTGTAAAGTATCCTATGGACCGAGGAAGGACAGTCAACGCCGAACGCGACATTAAATGTACCAGTTTCCCTCTTTGTTGATCGATAATTCTGTTTTCGTCTATCTATGTCGATGAGAGAAGTTACATCTTTGGATGGCATGAGTCCGTTCGTTTTGAAGACAAGCTATAGAAAAATCAGTCGGTATTAAAGACGAGCTATGGAAGAATCAGTTGGTGTTAAAGACGTGCTATTCGAGAAAAAACAGTATTTTCAAGTATAATTCCGGAGATTCGCTCTAAATCAATTATCGCTCGCTGAACCCCGTAATCGAAAATCCTGTTTCCCATCTATCTGTGATGGAAGAATTTACATCTTCGGATAGCATAAGTCAATTCGTATTGAAGAAGAGCTATACGAGAAAAATGACAGTATTTTCTAGTCGAATTCGGCGGACTCTCTCTCAATTAAATATCGCCCGTTAAACCCGAAATTTAAAATTCTGTTTTTTATTTATCTCAGATTATCTGTAATGAGCGAATTTGCACCTTCGGATAGCATAAGTCGATTCGTATTGAAGACGAGCTATACGCTAATCAGTCCGTATTGAAGACGAGATTATGTAGAAAATGATAGTATTGCCTAGTCAAATTCCGCGGATGCTCTCAATTGAATATCACCCGTTGAACTCCCTGCTGTGAGGTGTCCTATAGTTCGAGGGAGGACAGTCAACGCCGAACGCGATGTTTTCAGGACTCACCTCCGCCAGGACGGGACGTTGCCAAGCGCGCGAAGCGCGCTAGGCGGAGGTGAGTCCTGAAAACACCGCGTTCGGCGTTAAATGTACCATTTTCCCTCCTTGTGAATCGATAATCCTGTTTTCCGTCGATCTATGATGAGGGAATTTTCATCTTCGGGTAGCATAGGTCAGTTTGCATTGAAGATGAACCACACACGAAAAATGACGGTATTACTTTGACAAATTCAACAGACTCTTCTCCAGATAAATATCGCCCGTCAACGTCGAACGCAAGGTCGAATGTGCCAGTTTTCTTGTTTATTTCTCAACCCCCGCTTAGTGGTTCCCTCAGTACGGGTAGACATATAGGGCAATCGACAGAGCTCTAAAATCACAATTAGTTTTTGCGTAATCGTCATCGAAAGTTTTTTATGCCATTTCTTGCAAAGAGACCGGATGCTCTGGTGTTCGGGCGATTTCAATTTATCGAACGGATTTGGAAAGGAGAAATGTTAAGCTACAAAACGTCAATCTTCGTTTTTCATTTAAACGCGAAAAAAGAGGTGAAAAGTGCCAAACACGAAACACCCCACACCCTACGAACCGAGAAAACCATTTGACCAACACGCTTACCGATCGACCCATAAAAGTCACATTCGCCCGCCCGACACCACACGGGGAAGTAGTCATAGGAGAAATGTTCGTCTCAGAAAATACTTATCACCACCTCAACCGTATTGAAAGCACGTCATTCCGTCGCCCAGCTGCATCGCGCAGGACCCAAGGCATGAGATCATCGGAAACAGCGCGAACCGGTTCATTGTTTCGATCGAGTGATGATTCGAGCGACTCCGAGACGAATCAACAGTCCGACCAGGAACAGAACTATTGGCTGCGACGAGAAGATTCGGCAGTCTGGCAACGAGAAAATGCCAGTAATGGCGCGACCACACGCGCGCCCCACAGGGAAATAGATTCGGCCATCAAAATTGGACGAATTGTCAGCAACTGGAAAATATCTTTCCCGAAGACGAAAAAAGACCCGGAGCAGTTTTTAATTATGCTAAAATACCAATTGAACGCAAGCGGCATCCACAAAACCCTGTTCATACCGTACTTGTCGAGCATCTTCGAAGGACCATATCGATCATGGTACTTATTGACCACACGTGGAAAGACTTTACGAGGGCCTTTCGGTTCCAATGGAGTGTGCGCAAGGACGATAGCGTCCTCCTGTTGGAAGTTAATAATTTGAAATTAAATAAAGGAGAGACACTTGCCGAGTTTACATGCAGAGCCCGAGTAATTTACGAACGAATGCGGTCGCCCCCTCACTTTCTAGAACAACTGAAACAATTACTGTTGAAGGTCAGCCCTCGGCTTACGTTTGAGATCTTGAATCTGCCTATTTACAATTACGAAGATTTCCTACATTATATAAACAAGAGAAATTACCTGTTCCACTGCTCGAACGAGATTCGCAGCGAACCACGCGCCTCATTCAGGAAATCGGAGATGAAAATGCTTCAAGAGGATACCCAAACATCGGGCGAGGAATCAAAGAGGGATAGCAGCGGCAGTGAGGACGAACAACTCAAGTTGGATGTATCATCGAGTAAAGAACGAAAAAGAACCACAGAAACGTCAAGGACGTTGACGAAACAACGATTAGAGAAAAGCTTGGCGCAACTCGACAAAACTCAAACAGAACAAGGGAAAATAGCTCAAACTTCAAGCACTCGATTCAAAAGCACCCAAGATCCTACAAAAATATTTTGTTACAATTGTGGCGAGAGAGGCCACTTGTCGCGCTCTTGCCCAAACGATCGGCAAGACGTATGCTATTATTGTTACACAGTGGGTCACATAACGAAAAACTGCCCGAAAACGCAGGGAAACGAGCAAGCCCGACAGTAACTAAACCTCCGGTTTCTGACGCAATGGGCGAAGGCGAGGTTACAAAACAAAAACCCTTCAAAATTCAGCAAACAAAATCGTTAAGTACCCCAGAGAAAATAAAACAGAAAACCCACAAAATATAGAGCTGCTCCTGATCGAATCCGACGCAGAGTCAGATGAATTCGACGATGACCTAGAACCTATGGGTGGAGCGGACGAGAATGAAATTAATGAGGACATATACAACAGAAAACAACGATGACAAAATAACACGAATCGCTACCCTTATCACATCTACGGATCTCTCAACAACCACGAGCACTACACAGGACAACGAAGCTGACGGTGAAGAATACCAGTGCTGGCGACCACAGGGAACCTCGGCGAAACTCTCTCAACGCCTACGAGAGCGTCGAATTCTCCGGGCAGAAAATGGCTTACACGAGCCTTCTGAGGTAATCAGAGTCCCCGTTGACATCTGTATTTTCGGCAGGAAAATCCAGGGAATCCTCGACAGCGGAAGCGAAAGATCTTATTTGAGCCAAAAAGCTTACAACAAAGTTAGCGACCTCCAAATCAAAAAAACTCGTCGAGGACGCCATCTCGGAAAATGGCGTAAGGCTCGGCGACAAGTCTACGATAAAAACGAAAGGCGGCACATGTTTCATAAACGACGTGGGCGATATATTCGGTCCGCAATGGTTTAGTATCTTACCAACGTTGTCAAGCGACCTCGTCCTTGGCATGGACTTTTGGTCCTCCTTCCAGGTCAGAGTTGATATGGTCACCACGACATGGACGCTGGAAAAGAGCCGATTCTCGTATCCTCTCTCGTCGAAGCACGTAAAATGGACAAAACTGGAGGCCCTGTCAATCGATGAAAATTTGAAACTAAAAAATTTCCTAAAAGCCGAATTCACCCGGATGGAAAAAGAAACGACGGGTGTAACAGACCTCATCGAGCATACAATTGAGCTGATCGATCATACCCCTCATAGGCAAAAGCCATACCGTCGCAGCGAGGCAGTCCGGAAGTTTATCGATGAAGAAGTTGACCGACTACTAGAAAAGGGATTCATCACGCGGAGCAACAATAACTGGGCTTGCTCACCGGTCGTTGTCCCAAAGGCGAACGGAAAATTACGACTCTGCATCGATTACCGTCCAGTTAACCGACAAACGGCCAAACCTGCATATCCATTACACAATATGAAATCCATCTTATCACAACTGCACGAAGCGAAAATAATCTCAACCTTAGACATGAGTGAAGCATTTCACCAAATTCCGACGGAGAAAAAAAGCCGAGAGTATACAGCATTCGTCGTCGAGGGTAAAGGGCTCCTGGAATGGGTTAGAATGCCTTATGGCCTAACAGGAGCCCCATCTACGTTTCAGCAATTAATGGATAGACTGAAAGGAAGACTCAAAGAACTGATATCCCAACGAAAATTACCAAATAAGTTTGGAGATCAAGTGTTTACGTATCTCGATGACTGGATAGTAGTCAGCCAAACCTTCGACGAACACCTCACGATTTTATCGTTATTGTTCGAGGTGTTACGAGAAGCAAAATTGAAGCTCAACCGAAAGAAAAGCTGTTTCGTCTGTAAGGAGGTCAAGTTCCTTGGATATCATCGATGAATCGGGCATGAGGCCCAACCCCGAGAAAATACAACCGATTCTTGATTTCCCGACACCAACAGACCGCACGGAACTTCGTCAATTTCAAGGGTTGGTTAACTGGTATCATCGTCACCTCTGCAACGTTGCGCCAGTGCAAGGACCCTTAAACAAGTTGACTAGCCCGAAGACCCCATGGAAATGGACCGAAGTAGAGCAGAAGGCTTTCGAAGAGACGAAACAAGCACTGGCAAACGCACCAAGACTGTACACCCCGATTCTTGGACGGCCGTTTATCCTGTACACTGACGCAAGTGATAGTGGATTGGGTGCAGTACAGCTCGTACAGCAAGACCCCGAAACCAAAGAAGAACGACTACTCGAAGTACTAAGCCGGCCCTTACGGGGCGCGGAACTATACTACACTACCACGGAAAAAGAATGTTTGGCTGTGGTCTGGTCCGTGCGAAAATTACGATGCTATCTTAAAAGGATGCATTTCACGGTTGTGACCGACCACCAGGCCCTGCAGTGGCTTTACGGACTGAAAGACCCCGTGGGCCGACTAGCCCGCTGGGCCATTCGATTATTACAACACAACATGACTATCAAGTATAAGCGCGGAACAAGAAATGAAGCACCCGATGCCTTATCGCGAATGAACGACGTAAATGCCAACCCCCAAATTTGGGAAAGTTCGATCGGGGATGCTGTAGGACGACGAGCGAACCTACAAGCGTTCTCAAGCCAAGCCTGGTACTACTCGAAGTACGAAACTGTCCGCAACTCCCCTGGAAAATTTCTGGAATGAAAAATCGACAACGAGAAACTGTATTATTATCGGACGGATTACGGAAAAAAAATTTTTGACGATGAGAACCCCTGGAAAGAGGTGGTAAAAGCGAAAGAAGTACTGGAGGTCCTACGCGAAAATCATGAACCACCGCAAGCCGGTCACCTCGGGAGGGACAAAACATACGAGCGCATCAGACAAGCTTACTATTGGCCCGGCATGACGGCGGACATCAGAAAGTTCGTCGAAGAATGCGAAACTTGTCTGAGAGTGAAGTACAACCAAAATTCGATCAAAGGACCTCAAACAACAAGACCGCTGTTGAAACCGTGGGCCCAATTATCAATCGATACAGTGGCTCCTTTTCCCTATTCAAAAAAGGGGAATAGCTACATCCTGGTCGTCGAAGACCTATATACGAAATACGTAGAACTTTTCCCCGTACGGAACCAAACGGGAAAAATCGTTGTCAGAGCACTAGACACAGTATTGGATCGCTAGGGGACAATTCCGCATTCAATAATTAGTGATAAGGGTACAGAATTTATCAATAAGGACGTGAGAGCATTTTTGACAGCAAAAGGGGTGGAACACATCACCACACCGCTCGCCCACCCGCAAGTGAATTCAGTTGACCGTGTCAACCGAACAATCAAACCCATGATTACTGCAACAATCCGCGGGGAGCACAACGAATGGGATCAAGAACTATCAAAGTTACAACCGGCATACAACACCGTTCCTCACGCCGGAAGTCCAGTCTCCCCATTCTTTTCGAATCACGCACGCGAGGCAGTAACAAATAATCGCAAACAGTGTGTCAATACACAAGAAGAAATAACCGAGGATCGAGTGAAGGAATGGGCAAAAAAATTATCTAGTTTCAACGAATTGAGACATAAAGTCGAACAACAGATCAGGGAGCAAGCAATGAAACGCATAGAGAAAGTAAATGCAAACAAAGTTCAAACATTTTCCGTAGAGCCCGGCATCGAAGTATACTACCCAAATAAGAAACTGAGTAACAAAGCCGAAGGCTATTCGGCGAAACTAGCTCATCGTTTCTTAGGACCAGCCATAATCAAACGAATAATAGGCCCCATGGTAGTAGAACTAGCCAGCCAGGACGATAAAATTATTGGGAAATATTATATTACGGATTTGAAATTCCCACGCCGTAGTTTACGTAATATATCCAAGTCGAATTAAAGTCGTGAATTAAGAGTCATATTACGGATTAAAGCGTCCATTGCCTTACCAATAAGGTAAACAGAGAGGATTTTTTGTGAAATAAAATAAAACAAGATTAAATTAAACTTCCTACTTAAAGAGCCCACAAGCTAAATTGGCTCGATACAATAGTAAGCACGAATCCTACGAAGTATAAATTCTTGTGTGACTTGCACGTCCCCACCCTCTAACCTCAATTGTCAAGTAACGAGGACTGCGTCGTGGGAATAGGGGTGGGAGGTTCCAAAATGTTTCAGGTGGTGAAAGAATCTCCCGAGGTCAAGGTCTGGCGGTGGGGGTTGAGACAGGAGGAACATCCTCGACCCGTTCGCTCGGTCCCCACATGCGGTAAATTCGCCCCTCCTGGGTTCTTGTCCCACTCCAAAATATGAAATCCGAGAGTGTGACAGGGATCCAGCATTCTACGTTCGACCTCCGATCGACGCTTATCTGAATTATAACTAGTTGATAAGAATTGTATGTGAGTGTGTATGTGTGTGTGTGTGTGCGGAGCCCGTGAGTAAGGGAGAGCGAGTCTGGCTACCACGGACACAACAAAAGGGAACCTGCGGGAATGGCTTAAATAAAATTTCAACAAAAGTAAGTGGCTTTCACTCTTTTCTGCGTGCCGTCCTCGTTACTCCCCACTCTCCCCGTTGGTCCTACCAACTAGGCCCACGCCCGCGCTCGCGCTAGCCGCCGTAAGAAAATTCCTGATTAATTGGCGCCCAGTAAGATTTCGGAGTATATTAAGGGTCCTGCCAGCCGAAGGACCACGGCCGCGGCAGGTGGAGGGAAAAGTCCCGTCTCAACACATAGTATAAGGTTACCGCTCTAGAGTCATAAAACTTCTATTCAAAAAAGACCCGGCGAGATTTCACCCTCCTCCCTTCGTTCTCCTGTTTTTTTTTTTGGTTTCATCGCGTTCTCGACTATTTCTTTTATTCAGAGCAAAATTGCTCCAGGCTCACGGGATCCGGCATTAAAAAACGAAAAGAATGAGCCCAAGATGAAGCTTTTTCGTTGGAATCTACCAAGAATATGAGTTTTTCAACATTAGGGACGTTTTGACCCCAGGCTCACGTTCCGGCATTCAAAAACGAAAAGAATGAGCCCGAGATGGAGCTTTTCCGTTGAAATCTACCAGAGATATGAATTTTTCAAAATTACGGTAATTTTGACCCAAGTCCCACCTTCCGGCAGTAAAAAACGAATTTCTGTGACGTCATAGACAGGCTCTAACCTACCGGTTTCGCTCCGCGGCGCGCGGAGGGTGGGGGTAGGCCGCGCTCAGTGGAGGGTGTGACGTCACAAGCCTTAAAATGTCCACCAGTCTCGCAAAGGACGTATGTCCGTACGTAAACGAGCGCGACTTACGCCTCTACGACTCCAAGATAGACGCGCCGGCGCAGACGGAAAGACGAGCTGTAACCTCTCTCTCGCTCTGCGGCGCGCGGAGAGTGGGGGTAAGCCGCGTTCAGGGGAGCGCGTGACGTGACAGGCTCAAAATGTCCACCAGTATCGCAAAAGACGTATGTCCAAACGTAAACGAGCGTAACTTACGCCCTCCCGACTCCAAGAAAATGCGGAATCAGAAGAGTGTCCCGAATCTCGCGACCAAAATCTTTAATGCTAGATTTCTCTAGATTGGTTGGACGGATTCTGTTCCAACATGGCTCATTCGAAAGATAAAGAATCATAGAAAATTCAAATCTAATATGAAAATTTTCTGTCCCCCTGTTTTCCTGTAAAAATCGTTTCAAGTTTCTGTGACGTCATTATACGCCTATTTCACTGTATATAAGAGTACGGCCGGCTCGCGTTACGCTTTTTTTTTTTTAAACTTGGCGTCGAGCCGCCGCCGCGACTCTTGAAAAATGTATTAAAAGTGAAACATAAGTTGAACTTGACATACCGTAACTGTTTGATCTCCAAAATCTTCTTAGAAAGGATACGCGGAAGATCCGTGAAAACTCGAGTTCATCAAGGTTCTCTCCTGAAACGATTTATATTTCAAGCGAATCGTATATCAAATCGAGAAAAAACTTTCAATTTATCCTAATCCCTTTGAATGTACAAGATTCTGTGACGTTTGTATATGGCTTATCATTTTCCTCGTAAATACAGTTGAGTTGTTCTATCTATCTATAAATAGCGAGAGTTAATACAAAAATTTTGTATTCATCATTTTTTTTTAAGCAAATTAGATTTGTCTGTGAAAACAAATGGAAACGGGGGTCACCAACAAATGTACTTGTCCAGGGTTGTTTTTCGCCGGGAGGGGATTTTTTTCCCTTGATATCACTTTTTTTCTCTAAACACTTGCAGAAACTAGTTTGCATAATCATAATAATTATCATAATCATAATTATTTCAGTGATTCGAACCTTTTCTTCTGGGGTTTTTTCCACTCTTCATTTTATTGGAAATTTCAATTTTTTTTTAACTATGGGAGTGCCATTTTTCTATCATTTATATATAGTAAATTTCTGGAAGTACTTGAAAACAATTGATGAAATCGTTTGTTTTTTTTTTCATTGAAAGAAAACCGTTGATACAATCATTTGCAAATTCTTGTTTTGGAGAAAAAATGTGCCCTTAAAAAGGTTTCAGGTTCTTGGTCGTTCTGTTCATGTTCAGAAATGAGGTAATTTTGCGACAGTAACGCGAGCATCGGGTCGGCGTTCGCACTCTGCCAGTCGCGGCGCCACGCGATGGTCCTGTCAATCAAGGGCCTCGCATAAATAATTCGGGAATAGTTACGCGCGCTGACGTAATTGTCGCCACCGGGGCGTCACGCTTGACCAGCTGAGTGCATCACTATTGCTCATGGATCGCATTATTGAGCGATCCCTTCTTCTCAATCGGGACACGAGAGAACACGGTCACGCGGCTTGGCTCAGTAAGCCTTTTTTCGGTCCTCGTTCGCGTATCGGCGAATACGTTCAACTTAGGGTAACCGCCTCACAAACGGTTACGATCCTCACAATCTCCAAGTCGAGGAGAATCGGGCTACGGGTATATTTTCCGGGCGATTTTGGGATCGAACACACTGCGGGATTTCGGGAAACTTTGGCATCGCGGTTTTCGCATCGCGGCCATAGCGGGCTCTAGGCCTCGTTGACCACGCGGTCAGCGGGAACACGAATTCTCTCGGGGATTCGTCGGAAAAACTCTTGTACACGGCGAGATTTGGGCCCTCGTCGTGTTCGGGATCAAAAGTTCGGGACAATATAATATTGTATAATTTTTGGTTAAAATAAAATTGGGTTCATCGCATAATTCTCCGTGTCGGTGCATTATTAATTCTGTTCCACCAACACCCCATCCTCAACACGCAACAATTCAAGAAAATGTCTCGACGAGAATCTGGATGAATCTCTTGAAAACGTCGCGGCGAGACTCTTTTTCATTCCCATAGAAAGTCTCAGTGATACTCTTGCTCTATTCCTTCAAAAACTCCAGTCGAGACCCCTGCTTAGGCCCGTAAAAAATCTCGTCTAAACCCTTGGCTAATCCGTCAAAAAACTCTTGGTGAGACTCATAATCAGACCCTCAAAAAACTTTCCTCGATATTTTTTTTTAATGCCTTAAAATATTTCGACGAGAGTCATGGTGAATCGCTTGAAGAACTCTCGTCGAGACTCAGTCAATCCCTTGGAGAGTTCCCCTGAGATCCTTTATCAATCCTCTGAGGGACTCTCGTCAAAACTCTTGGTTGATCCCTAAAAAAACTCTGGATGAAACTCTGAGTCAATCCCGTGAAACTTTTCGTCGAGACCCCTGGTCAGCCCCTTAAAAAATGCCATCCAGGCTCTTGACCGATCCTTTACAAAAGTCCCAGTGAGATTCTCAATCGATTCCTTGAAAACTTCGATTGAGACCGTTGATTAACCCCTGAGAAACCTCTCGATAGAACTTTAAGTCAATCCCTTAAAAACTTCCGTCGAGACCCCTGATCATCACCTTAAAAAATCCCGTCGTGACCCTTGACCAATATCTTATGAAAGACCCATCAAAATCCTTGATCGATCCCTTGAAAGCATCTTGATAAACTATGAGTCAAACCCTTAAGAAATTTCGTCCAGACGCTCGATCGATCCTTTAGAAGCATTTCGATGAGACCGACCCAATCTCTTAAAAAACCTCCGGTCGTGACGCCGTCAAACCCTCGAAAAATCCCGTCCAGACTCTTGGTTAATCCCTTAAACACATATCCGTGAAACTTTGCGTCTATCCCTTAAAAAACCCGTCCAGACTTTACCAATCCCTTGAAAAAGTCCTCGCGCCATTCTTGATCAATCTATTAAATTCCCGGCGAGACGGGATAAATATAATTTTTGTTATTAATTAAATTTATATTGCGTACATCAAACGATTTTTGCATCTTAGTTCGTCATATCGGATTGGCTATTTGGAATTTCCACGTTCTGATTGCAGATTTGTGATCAGCGACCCCGAAACGCCCCAAGCACCAACTCTTGTGTTCATTGAACGATTGTTACATTCATGGTCCGCCATTTTGAATTTTCAAATTTTGAATGCAGATTTATAATTAGTGACCCCGAAAACCCTCAAGTACGAATTTTTGAGCTAATCGTATGTAATCGAATGTGATTCGGAAAGTTGAAGTGTCGATTAATAATTCCTATTTTTGTAATCACAGAATACCTATTTGCGGCTATATCACCCATTTGTCGTTATCATCCGATTACTCTACGATGCATAAAATGGTCATGCACTTTAATATTTTGCTTACACTCTATCGAGTCTCAACATAAAGAAGCGGAAAACCAAAAGTTGACCGGCTAACTTCACGGCGGTAATAGAAAATCGTGGCGCTTCTGTCATCGAAGATCGACTTTCATGGAAATCGGTCTTGATGGACATCAAGAGGCCTTTCATTGTGCCGTCTGCTCATATATATTAGGGTGATGCAAAAAAAATCGAAATTTTTGTTTCTCGGACTACGTCTGATAGCTGTTAGGGCATATAAAGAAATACATCATCCCAAAATTTGAGCTTGAAAAAAAAATTTCTAGAGGTCGCTCAAGTGACTTTTTTATTTTTGCTCAATAATTGGCCGATAATTCCGATATAAAAAGTTTGTTCTGTCTGCGTTACAATACAAATTGTTAATGCTTGTCGAAGAAGTAATTCTCCCAACATTTGGAACGTTGAAAAAAATTAAAGAGTTTTTTAAGCAATTTTCGATAATATTCATTAGTCATTATATGAAAAGAAATGTGTTCAACAACTTGGCTTGTTCGCGCTTGTTCGTGATCGTTTTGATTCTCGATCGTTACTGATGTGATTTTCGAAAATCGATGGGTCGATGGGTCGATTATGTGTCGAGGTATAATCCCTCCATCGTGGTCCTTATTGCTTGGCCGTCACGGGTCTTGCTCCGCCATGTTAGTTCATTATTTTGTTTTTCGTGGTCTTCGTATGTTTGTATTGTCCGTCATTCGTCGCTACTTTTGAGATTTTGTTGCTTCTCTTTCACGTTCGTTTGAATTGCTGATTTTTCGTGTCTGCTGGGCTGTCTTTCGTTGTTTTTTTTATTGGTTGAATGTGCGTAAGTCCTGGGCGTGAAATAGCCCTCTTTCTTTCTCGTTCCCTATGTATTTGATTATGTACGAGGTGTGATTTATCTTTTGTTTGATCTCGTACGGTCCTTCGTGTAAGGGTAAGAATTCTGCTATCTTTTTTGTGGCGGGGTTCGAGACATTTAATGCTTTCACTAGGACGAGGTTGCCCTTCTGAAATTCAGTGAGTTTGTGTCGTTTGTTGAATTTTTCAGTTTGTTTTGTGCGCCGGATTTTCATGTTGTCTTCTGCTATTAACGTAAGTTTTTCCTGCGTTTCTATTGATTTTGGCGGTTTGCTCAATAGTTGTGTCCATGGTTTTTCTGGCTTGTTCCCGAAGTGTAGTTGCCACGGTATTTGTCCTGTTGTTTCGTGGTGGGTTTCGTTGATGCAACTTTCGATTGGTTTTAGCCATTCTATCCATTCATGTTGTTGTCCGGAAAAATGCTCGGACAAATCGAGATAGTTCTCGGTTCGTACGGTCTACCGGGTTCGCTTGGGGATGCCTTATCGCTGTGAGGAATTTCTTCATGTTTTGTTCTTGAAGTCCGTCGGCCCATTTGCGCGCTGTGAATTGGGTACCTTGGTCTGATAGTATTGCTTGGGGTTTCCCATATTTTGGAATGTAGTCTTCGATTAGGCATTTTATCGTCGCTCCGGTTGTTGCTTTTCGCAGCGGATATAGAGTTGTTAGTTTGGAGAATACGTCGATCACGACCAATAGGAATTTCATGCCATGTTTGGCTGTGGGTAGTGGCCCATAGAAATCCATTGATATCACTTCTTCAGGGTTGAGGGGCAGGAAGTTTCTCATTTCTGCGAAGGTACCCTGAGTATATACTTTTGCTTTTTGGCACGTTACGAGTTTTCTAAGTGTTTGTCTTGTTATTTTGTACAAGTGTGGGCTGGTAAAGTCTTCTCGCCGCAGGTAAAAGCATTTCCTGGATCCGATGTGTCCATATATCTCGTGGCATTCTTGGATGAATTCTGGGGCTATTTTTGTCGGTATAATTGCGCGATGTTAGTTGTTGGTAACCTTGTATAATATTCGTTTTTGGAGGTGGTAGCCAGGAGATTATTCCCCCCATGGCGTATTGGTTTTTTATATCTTTTATTGTTTCATCTTCGTCTTGGAGCGTGTTTAGCCTTTGGAGTAATTCCGTGAATTCCGGGGACATTTCCTCGGCTAATTAAGCAGTTATAAGGTTTTGGTTTTTTGTGCTTGCTTCTGGTCGGCTTAGTACGTCGGCGACGGTGTTCTGTCGTCCCGCACAGTACTTGATTTGCAGATCGTAGTCTTGTATGGCCAGTGACCATCTTGTTAGCCGTGCGTGTGGCAGTTTACATTCTCCAAGGAACGTTAAGGCAGCGTGATCTGAGATTGCGTATATCTGGGCTCCGAGTAGATATGATCGGAATTTTTGGAGTGCCCGCACTATTGCCAGTAGTTCTTTCTCAGTCATGCCGTATCCCAACTCTGCGCCTTCCATTGTTCTTCTAGAACGTTGTATCACTTCGTGTTCCCCGTCGGGATTCTTTTAGAATAGGATCGCTCCAAGGGCGGAGTCGCTTGCATCTGTCTGCAGAAAGAATGGTTTGTTGGGGTCGGGATATTTTAGAGAGATGCTCTCGATAAAATTGGATTTCATGTTGTGAAACACTTGTTCTTCGGTTTCGTTTCATATCCATTTCTGATTTTTTCGGGTCAGCTTAAGCAGAGGGACCGTTGCTTCGCTGTGTTCTTTTGCGAATTTAGTATCCGTGGAAAAATACTCTAAGAAAGTAAAAAAAGAACGCTAAGTTGAAAAGATCCCAACCTCAGTAGAAAAATGAAGACCTAATTTTGTTCAATATTACGTTGAAAAATAAAAATTCCATCATCTAAATTGTTGACTAGATACTTTCCTTTTCAGAAAGAAGAGAAATCCGCGGAAAAATACTTTAAAAAAGTAAAAAATAACACCAAGTTTAAAAGATCTCAACCTCAGTAGAAAAATGATGACACAATTTTCTTTATATTGCTCTGAAAAATGAAAATTCCCTTCTGAAAAAGAAAAGAAATCTGTAAAAAAATGCTTGTGAATATTTGAACTGATAACTCAATTTTCTTGATATCACTTTGGAATGAAAAATATTTTTTATTTAAAAAATTTATTGCATTTTTCCTCCCTACGAACGATCTTTTGACCTTCATGAAAATCTTATCAAAAACTCTTGAACTCGATTGACAAGAAGAAATGAAATCATTGCAACATAGCCAAGTACAAAAAAAATAATAATGGATAGCTGCATTTCACAGAGAAATGTGTACACCGTCAACACATTTTGTTTAAGGGTTTCTCCATCTACAAAGATTCCCATCGCGAAAGAAGTTTGATTTGGAAAAAATTTCCAGTCCTTAAATAATACAATTCGCCTGTCGGGAAAAAAAAATTGAAATCGCTTCCGTGGCATTAGACGTAGTTTTTTGATGTACCGAAAATGAACATTTTCTTCGAAGGCTCTGCAAAAGGCAGAGGCTTCGGAGGCATCATTTTTCTACTGAGGTTGAGATCTTTTAAACTTGGCGTTCTTTTTTACTTTTTTAAAGTATTTTTCCACGGATTTCTCTTGTTTTTGAAAAGGAGAATATCTAGTCAACCATTTAGATGATGGGATTTTTATTTTTCAACGTAATATTAAACAAAATTAGGTCGTCATTCTTCTACTGAGGTAGGGATCTTTTAAACTTGGCGTTCTTTTTTTTCTTTCTTAAAGTATTTTTCCACGGATTTCTTTTTTTTGAAAAGGAAAATCATTTTTTTACTGAGATTGGGATCTTTTTACTTGGAGTTCCTTTTTTACTTCTTTGGAGTATTTTTCCACGGATTTCCCTTTTTTTTTTGAAAAGGAGATACTTTTCAACATTACACTGATGAATCCGTAATACAAGGAGGCTCTTTAAGGGACGAGGAAACAAGTCGAATGGTTTTTTTCATTCAATTTTTTTTTACCGTGATGCCAATGAGAGCCCAATGAGAGATTCGTCATCATTGGCATTCAAAATTGACGATCTCTTTAGAACTGGGAAATATTTGTCAGTTTCAAAAGAAAATTGATCACAAGAGATGATCGATGAAAAGTTTAAGGTTTACACATAT
>JAPYYS010001539.1:0-17766 GCA_030522525.1 Campopleginae sp. 14b
GAGAGAGAGAGAGAGAGAGAGAGAGAGAGAGAGAGAGAGAGAGAGAGAGAGAGACCTTATCTTAGCGTTTGCGTACAATATTCCGATGTGTGCATTTCTGGGTGATATATCTACAAGAAATGTACATTGGTATTTGTACATACGAGCCAGGCTTATTATCGTCATTTGTTAAAAGAGCCTTGACGAGAATTACAGCGCTTGGGCTATTTTTTTTTTTTTTTGCGGAACGCGAGATCATAAATTGTTCGTTGATTTGTTTGTGTCGTTTTTTTTTACTTCCTTTTTATTTTTTTTTATTTTTTTGTTGACGCAAATCGCGAAATGATTCTTAAGAGGATTCGTGGGTAAAATGTTTATACCTACGGAAGAGCTGAAATAATAAGAGCAGGTCGAAAAAATGAGCTACCTAAAGTCCAAACTATGATTTCGTTGATGAGTGGTCAGTCTATTGCGTCCGTTGATTGATGGATTTGGTCTGCCATGGACAAGAGGAACATTGCAGTTGGCTGATTTGGGCCTTTTGATGTTTGTTACGCTCTCCTGGTTATTCTGTCCACCAGTAGGCACTGTCACAGCAACTAACTCGCTCATATTAATGTTGAACGAGCAACCGGCTCTGCTAACAGTCATCTGCCGCTCATTGTGGCGACCCTACGCAGCCGGGACAGACCAAACAAAAAACACCGTCAACGAATTAGTCGGAAATTTTTATCCTTGTATTTCTTTATCTTATCTATTAAACTCGGTCATTTTTTTTTCCAAATTGCTGCTTTACGCTTTTCCTCTCGCATTTTCGTCCAACGAATATCGAATTCGTGAATAAGCAGGGAAAAAGATCAAATTATATCAATCCAGTCTATTTCATTCTTTCCGCAAATGAGAAAAGCTTCTACTTTCGCTCCGGTAGTTACGGGCCAACGAATCAAACATACGACACCGAAGTTTACATCGTTGGAAAAAAAAAAAACGAAAAATTTATTTTTCAATAATTATTTTCATGATTAATTCACTTTTTTCTATTTTTTTTTGAAGAAAATTCACGTTTCGAATAGCAAAGTCTGCCCCCCTATTTTTGTCAAATACTTTCCGATAATTAACGATGCTGAAGTTCGCATCGTTGAAAGAAAATGAAAAATTTATTTTTCAACAATTAATTTCTTAATTAATCGACTTTTTACATTTTTTTCAAATAAATTCACCTTTCGAATGGCAAAGACGTCTGCCCCACCTATTTTTGACAAATTCTTTCTGAAAATTGACGATGCTAAAGATTCCATCGTTGAAAAAAAAAAAAATTATTTTTCAATAATTAATTTCTGGAAATTCAAGATGCTGAAGTGTGCATCGTTGGAATGCAACGAGATCCTGTATTTTCTTGACCAGATTTCACGATCCTTATCGAATATTTGCTCAGGACAACAAAACCATTTTTTTCTAAGACCCGAAGAAAAAATCGATATGAAAATTGTCATGGTTTTTTAAAATGAACGACAAAATTAATAGAAAATCGTATTTTCCGTTGGAGCCCAACGTTGTGAACTTCAGTACCATGATAATTCCGCACTTTGCTTAAAAAAATGATAACGATTCTTTTCCAGAATAATTTAAAACGAAAATGCGTGCGTTAACAATTTTTCAAAAAGGCCTGATTCAACATTCTTCTTGGACTGCAGAGTCGAGGAATTGTGATGGAAACATTTTGTCGTCTCGAAATTGTGGCTTCAAACCATTTTGAACTTAGACCTCGACATTAGCTCCGTGCGAATTATGTGCTCAACAATAACGAGCAATTCGTAAGTCGAGTTTTATTATTGTCTTGTGAATTTGTATGGCGTTTATCGCAAAGAGGGTACGTAAACAAAGCGATGAGTTTATTTGTTTTGACGACGCTCGTCAAATTTTTCTCGAAAGGTTGCAATTTTTTTGTTTTTAATCAAATTTGTGCAAAAATATTATTTCGAAAATATTCTATAAAGGAAACCATTGAAAGGAAGAGAGAAACAAACTTCGTGCCACATTTGGTCAATCGTTACGAAGCATGTCTCTGGAGAGTTTCCATCACGGTCGAAATTGTTAAAAAATACGCATGCGCTTCTCGAGAGAAATATTTGGGTGCGAGAGAAGTTGACGACTTTTCGGGCCAGCACTTAGCGATTACCCGCGGCATATACGAGCAAGGTGCGTTTTATTAAGGTATTATGCATTATGAATGCGTTATTCCTCTCCCTTCTCCCTCAGGACGCCATGGAACACGGGGACGTGAAAAAGAAAAATGTTTACTGGACTCAATCTCGCTGGGCAGGGGCGAAAAAGTTGTTTTTTTCCAAACACATGATTTTCGTCTTGTTGGCAACGCTCATTTTTGCAAATCCAAATGAAATTCGAATCGAGATTTCAATTCCACGAATTTGCCGATTTTCCAAGTTAAATAAATGATAATAATCGCTCCCGTTGCATTTTAACAATCAAGACTGAATGGAATAGGATTTTTAAAGGCTAAAATTTGGTTGCAGTAACTCACAGCTGTTCTGCACGCGAGCGCCTGCGAGTTAAGTCTAGACAACAATTTTTTTAGTATTTATTTTAGAGCTCGAGCAGCAGAGAAACGGATCCTTAAGATTCGCTGACAAGTCGGAAAGAAAGCGTCTGCAGCGCGAAGGTCGTTCATTCTACTTTCGCCAAAAGTATTATAAAGTTGCGCGTGTGATTGAAAAATAAAAGAAGAATGAAGAAAATGCATGAAGCGAGGAACGAATGAGAGTGGAAATTAGTCGGGGCATTAGTGTACACTGCAAAGTATTCCTCAATTTTCTACACATGTTACTTGTTGTCACAAAAAACACGAGGGCACGAAACGGTGCGTATGTTTCCATATGTTTCGCGTCACCGATGTACCGGGTGTCACCGACGGGCTTGACAGAAAGAAAGAAAAATATGCAGCCATTAAACGTGTGCACGTTTGAGCAAGAACCGTAAGAACGTCAAGCATTATTTATTAACCGCGCCAATCGGGAGAGCCTCTTCAAACTGATTTGCAAGATAACTCATAAAAAGAAATCTTCCCGCTCACATTGTCCGCTCGGAGGCCAATGAATTTGAACACGAGGGCAAAAGACAGCGATCGTCTTCCTGTTGCGAGTTCAATGGGACCCGGCGAGTCTGTGCTCTATATTTTCCGTCCTCCCGGACACGGTGATCGCAAAGACAGAGAATATGTAGGATAATGCGTAAAAAGCGCGAGAAAGTCTTGCCAAACGTAAGCACACGAGGATAAATATCAGCGAATAACCATGGAAACTTGAATTTTCATGAATTCAATGCATTTTACGATACGAAAAACGTGAACAAATGAAACGTCAAACATCAAGTGATCAATCGATCGGGAAGGAAGGAAATTTCTATAATTTAGAGAAAAATTTTATTTCCTGCACTTCGTTACCAGTTCCTGAACCCTTTTCCTCTAAATTCCATGAATGTTTAATCAATTTGCGAATTTGTAACGTTCCCTCGTGGAACAGTGGGACGTGTCATGTTAACAAACATGTCGAGCAATTCACAATCGACGGTTTGTAATACAAAGTTTTAGCAGAAAAACTCGGTGTAATCCAAGTTACGAAAAACAGAACGCAAAACAAAAACTTACGTATTGAGTAAAATAAAATAATTCGTGACAGACAATGAAAAGAAACTGGCGGTTGGTTGGAAACATTTTTAAAAGATTGTATGAAAATAACTTTGGGAATGTTGTTAATCGAATCGGATGTGTTTCGCATTTTCCATATGGTCGATTGAATGTCAGTATATTTAACGTTTTTTATCTCATCGGTATCGAAGTACTCGAGAAATAACTGAGCTAATCTAACTTCGTGTAACAAAATGTACGCGTGTGTGGAAAAGAAGCCTCGGCTTGGGGAGTGAGGAATTCCGAGCTGGAATTTAGGCTAATATACATTGAAGCATGAATTCTGAGCAATAAGATTCTTGCACGGTTGATCATGTTAAAACGGGGAATATATTTCCTCTCGAGGCTCGTTGTACGTAGTGGTTATATTAGCAGATTGCTTTGGTTAAAACGTTGGATATAACGTACGTAGGGATCGTGAGATCGCGCTCACATAGAGGCCATAATGTAATGTAGCGACTGTGGGTAATACAGGAGATACTACGATAGATGCCTTTGCGGTGGAAATGGGTGTGCCGGAGGGCCGAGGGAGCGGCGAAGCATGGAGGAGGGGCAGGGGGAGGAAGAGAGGAGGGGGGAAGACCGATGTTGACAATCGGAATCTTCATCCCGTTAAGCCCGCCGCACTATGGTGATGCGCGCGGGGAAGCAAAAGTCCCGAGCTCGTTACCCCCGCACGAGTCAAGCGCTAAAGGCATGTATGCAAAATCGATCTTGCGATCCTCCCACAAGCTTGCCCATGGTATGCTCGCTTCCGAAAAGGCGCAACCCATAAGAGGTTGAAAATCATTTTAAACGAAGGAATAACCAAAAAAAGTATATGATTTCAAGTTTATTAACTCACCAGCAGCGCATCCAAGAGCTTTCAAATAAAATAAACGATTTATTCGTAATCAGGAGAACATCTTTAATCCAAATGCATTCGAAGATACGAGGGGTGAGACTCGAGAAGTCACAAAGCTTCGCGATACTTTCTCGCTACGTTATAAACACACAACCTTGCACGAACTCGCGTTGCACACGCGATAGTTGTAGATGAATTGACGCAACGCATCAACACGAAATAACATGAACACACACAGCCACATACACACACTCGTACACAAAATACACAGAAACACGCAAAAAGCAGCAGCCAGAGTAGGGCAAAAGATGCCTCGCTACTTTTTAATGGCTGGCTGTCAATGCCTTTGTCGCGCGTTATCACGCTGACTCGTAACGATGCTGATTTTCCTGCTCCGTCCTTTTTTCGTATCCCGGTCCACCGATCCCGGAGCACACTGACAAACACTTCATACTATTTAATTTATCGGACAACTAAGTAACGCGACACGGACGCAAAGCACAACTCTTCAACTTCAAACTATTATTATTATTATTATTATTGTTATTATATTTTATTTAATATATTTGTTTTTTGTTTTGATGCTCCTTGAGATTTAGGGTCGGACGCGCTAGTTAGTGACAGGCGTCGAGCGACGTCAAACGTCGAAAACCTCGCGAAGAGAGAGATTTCAACTCCGTTTTCTATTCCCGTGTATTACGACGTCTCAGTGAATACGCGAAATACGAGCCTGGCGACTGGTCGTCGATCCTCGACTGTTTGTAGCATGACGTACAATCCCTCCTAGGCTAGGCTCTCGGATGTCAGGCTTGCCAACTCACCAAACACCCAGCGATTCTCGGGAGAGATTTGCAGTGACGTATCAACCGCTTTTCAAGCCCCTCTCTCGTCGACATGACGCTACGCTACTGTCTCAATAAAGTCAGATGCTTTGTGTGCATAAGTTTGACTCGCAAACTCTCTTCTTTCACCAACGTCACATATAATTATTAAAAATATATCAACGTCTTGAACGTTTTCACCACGTCGTTCACCAAATAATAATTGTTCGAATTTCGACTTCCGTCTATAGTACGCAAAATTTCCGAACCGCAATCCGGTGATGATTCAGAGAAAATAATCTCTCTTTCGAGTAAAATAACCTTATGATTACAGGCGTGTAATCTTATAAAAGTATCGTCCTTTCGATATAAAAATTAGTGATACTGCTTTATTGCTTCGTTCGTTCGCTGTCAACAAAATTTTGGGAATCATATTTTCTTTTTTCAAGATGAGCGGCTTCAATCTCCTTATTTCATGCTCCCCCGGACCCCTTTGTCAACCCCCCCCCCCTCTCACTTCCTACACTTGGCACGAGCATCTCTTTGCAGAAGTTGGGTTTACGACGCTGTACCGTTTTATCTGCTGAGCTTGCAATAATCGAATCAGCTTATGCAGGATTTTGATGAGCTTTTTTCCCCGTAAAAAGATGTTTGTTTTGGTGTATAAAAATAAATGATGAATACAATGAAGACCGGGTGGTCTTTCGCCTTCTGAGCGACTCGGTCACGTTTTGTTTTGGGCTTGGCTCAAAAGAACTTTTGATTTGCATCAGTTTATATATCGGAATGGACTTTTAACGTAGCGCGCACATGACTCTGGGCGAGAGTGCACACGAACGTGTGTGTGCGCGCCTGTTTACGAGTGCGCCCGCACTCGCCCGTCCGCGTGTTGTGTATTTGTTCGAGGAATTGTAAATGAATAACTTCTTTTTCCATGTATTCGAAGGACCATTAAATTCCGATCCGACAAGATTACATGGTCTGCTTGCTTTCCCAATTAGTCATCACCGCCCAACTCTATACGACTTTCATGCCCCCAGACCAATCGTTATAAACCGGAATTCCTTAAAAAAAACATCCGCGTGGGAAAAAAAGGAAGTCGTGCATTTCGCATTGTTTTCTCAATCACGATAATATCATCCTGAACAGAATCAACCAAAATCATTCCAAGACTGTGCACTTGACTTAAGGACCATCCAAGCCAAAACAGTCAACAATAAATCTTGTTTGAACGAGCAGAAATCTCATTTTTTCTAGCAGAACTTATAGAAGTTAAAAAAACGGTCATAGAGCGAAAAAAAAATATTTTCGAAAAAACGAATAAAAGAAAAACAGCCATTGTCAGGCTTTTGGGACACATTCATAATAAAGCTTTAACGAAATAAATTATAACACAGGTTAGGAAGCGTCACAAGTTTTGTCCTAATATTTTATTCGCCAGACGAAACCCGTGTAGCAATGCCTCGAGTGCATCGCCAGAAATATGTAGCTATGAATTGGACACCACACGACTGTCGATATACAACGAAGGTCCATTGGAGCGTAGCGTGTTGTACCATATCGGAAACAAGCAAACAAGTGAACCTGACACTATGTTGACAGTGCGAGAGAATGCGTCCTCGCACAGCTGCAGCGTGCTTGATTTTTTGTGAAAGTACTCGACTGCAGATAATTTTGCAAAAACATCAACTGAATCTAAATGAAAATTCGAAAAAAATTCACGTCCATTGGTTGTTCACTCATTTGTCCGCATGGACCTATAAAAATATTGGTGCGTAATGCCGCTCGTAATGTCTGGCTGATAGCGTTATTTTTCTACAAAGAAACTATTGAAATTAAGGTGCCTGATTGGTCGGAAGTGTCCAATGTCCTGACTGGGCGATTGTAACGCTTTACGACCTCTAAGCAATATGTGTGGCCGTGATCACTTTCAATTTTGTTCGGCTTCGTGGCCAAGATTCTTCGTGCTCCGTCTAGCACAACATCTATTGATTATCGAGCGTCAAACGCTCCATATCATTGGACACCACACAATTAAAGCAATGCTGGTTTATAATTTAATTACGAAAAAAGTGTCTTTTCGTCGGTTCCCACTGTAGACGCAAGATGGCGGTGCCGCGCAGTTGATCGTTTCGGTGGGATCGTTGAACCGCTAATTAAATTAATTAAGCATTTGACAGATGATATTTTCCTTTCATAGTCGCCCCTATGGATTAATGAGGAGACGTATGCGGCACGTTTCTCACGTATCTGTTGCGTCTATACCGCGCGCGTATCTTAACGTTAATGTAAGTTCCGTATACTCGACACGCTCCCGGAAATTTTCATTTCGTCAACGAAAATTATTCGTAATTCCGACATTCTTGACCCTTAACCTGTCTAGGTGGTCTAACGTCTCATATTAAACAGTTTCAATCGAAATGGAGTTTTTTTATCGACAGCGTTCACTTGAGGACGCAGAAAAACTCGACTAATTGATTTCAGATATGTTTGCGCAGGTGACACACGTTTCGACCGCGAGAAGTGTCAAGGTCATTTGTAATAAGCACACTTTTATGTAAAAAACTTGGACAGACTTTGAAATTTCCGTTTTTTCTTTGTCATGTAATTAATAAAGTTTTCTTTCACGGTTTCCGAACAACTTTTAAATAATTGCCGATTATTAAAATGTCCAGCGTTAATGCAATTTCCGTTTTTGTGTCAAAGTAATTAAAAAAAAATAATTAAATGGAGAAAAAATTGTTGCAATTAATATTAATCCGTAAAATACTATTCATTGGTTTCGTAACGTAGGATTTCACGTGTGCGTCAAAAATTGCCCGGCTACGGTGTTGGTTAAACTGACGAGAGCAACCGTCTACGGATTTCAATTGCCCTTCACTATGTGTTAGTGGGACGCTCACTTATCCTTTGAGTGCTCCAAAAATGAGGAAATCATATTTAAAAAAAACATGCAAAGCCGCGTGTGGGCAAGCATGTAATTTTTCATGGACACGAGAATGTTTAATTTTTTACACTTTACAGAACGACTATGGGCCAACAGTTGGAAGATTGCTAGTTCTCCCAAAATACTCGTTCCCAAAGAAATCGCTAAAAAAATCGTATTTTTCAAAAATTCACTGAAAACTGAGAATATTTTTGAGGTTCAACTTTAATTCTAGAATTTGGCGTTTTCCTCGCTGCTTCAAATTTTCGTGAGTGCAAATTTGCAGTCCTGTCGAGTCTACGAGTTGAAATTCTAATCAAAAATAGCAAAAATTGAAATTTCTCGTTGCAAATTATGTTCCAGCATTTTTAGCGTTTCCAACGCATTTCCGATGAAATTCAAAATCTGAGACGAAAAGTCTCGACACAAAGCAAAGCTTACGTGAGATACAATCGTTTGAAAGGTAAAAAAATCATCAATGTCACTTGGCTGACGGCCTGTTGAAAGTCTCTGGTGTAAATAATATAATCTGTTTGGTAGATGGAGAATAATAGGATTGTAGTGGCGTTCA
Organism: Campopleginae sp. 14b; assembly: GCA_030522525.1. NCBI lineage: Eukaryota > Metazoa > Arthropoda > Insecta > Hymenoptera > Ichneumonidae > Campopleginae sp. 14b. Next base: position 8,845 of record JAPYYS010001539.1, read on the forward strand.
AAGTTACACGATCATATTGATGTTCTATTCGTAGCGTAAATCATCGTTCCATCATCAACGGGAAATACCAGTCTCAGTCGGAAGATCGGTGAAATTAAACAAGATCGTGGTTGTGAAAACTAAGACTGAGGCGTTCCATTGCAACTCATACAATCATTTGCTCATAATGCATTTTAATTTGCATCGTTTCTCGTGGAAAACGAGCGATAGGTGTTCGTTTTTTTCTCTTTATCTACCGGTCGTATCTAACTTGACTCTTATCGGATTAAAAGAACTTTGACGTTTCTATTTTGTTCAGTATTCACGGGATATTGCGTTTCAGTTGTTAACAAAATTGCTGCGGATTTTCGCGGAAATAGAATCTTCTCGGGTGGATGGAAAAATTAATTCAATTCTGTGATCCATTGGATTGTTAGCACAGCGTGTGTATACTATATTTTCGAGGGCACGGCGTGTATTCTGAGTATTTTAGGGAACAGTCGGGTTTACAAAATTTTCTGGGCTTCCAAAAAATGTGAAAAAATGCTCGGTTACTCATTGTAGCGCCTTCTACATAGTCCAGCAGCTGCCTGACTCGAAAACGCAAAACCGTGGTTAATAAAAATTGGACAATCATTTAAAAAAAGGAAAAACATGGAATTTTGTCATTTTGACTGTTTCTTTAAAATCCCAGAATACAAACGCCGGGTTGAATCGAAAATCGGACAATGTTTTGGGACGATATTTCATCCAATAATCACTATCGGATTTTTGTTTCTTTTGGTGGAAGTTTATACGGTTTCTGGAGGTTATAGAATCGCTCTGAATCAGAGGTGATAACTTGGCAATGCTGTAACGCTGGAATGGGGTCATTGTATCGAAATATTGATAAGATTCTATGCTGTCGAACGAAAAGTGTGCCTAGCATTGAAGGTCGCGACGGATCTGTAATAATCTCATTACAAGGCAAGCCTTGACCTTCATTTCGTGGCATCATTCTTTTCTTCAAAGGTTTAGCGCACTGTTGTCCTCTAAACCTTTATATTGAGTCATCAGCCGTTACCGATAAAGCTGATGGTTTACATTTTGGCTTGGAAGTTTTTCAGCAACCGGCTACGATCTGGTTTTTTTTAGGCCTGTGAATTATTGTGCTGCGATTAGTATCTCAATGTTATTTCCGGTCGACCATTATCCGAGTCTTTTTTCGTTTGGTTTCCGTTCCGCACGAACTTATCGGGCGTTCCTTCAAATTAATTCGCCAAATACAATTTAACGACGTAATTAAATTCAACGTCAAATTATTTTACGGCCTCGTGTATTCGTGGACTCACGAATCAATGGGTTTTGTGATAATTCTACTCAAGAACTTCTGTTCTGTTCTTTTCTTTCTTATTTCGGTAAAACTTTCAAATTCTGCCGCCGTCAATATATGAAGGCGACAACTGTCAGAACTTTTCGCTACTGAGTTTCCACACATTTGACCTCATCGAATCATCGTGTTGCGGTGACGAAGAGTGTACGCTAATTTGATGAGTTGTCTCCCGCTTTTCTTAAGCTCCTCTCAAATCTTGCGCAACTTCGAGAGAATCGAAATTAGCTTATGGGGTTGCAGTTACGAAGAAGATGTGAAAAGCGAGTTTTTGTATGTCACGAATGGTATTTCGTGGATGCAATATTTAAACGATATTTTTTGTACAACGTTTCATTGAGCTACAATGAAAATATTATTGTAGTAAACGCTTAAAAAAGATAATTCGTATTACGTCTTTTGGAACTATCGTTTTTTGCCAGATTTTTTCTTCCCTTTGCCCTTTCTTCGTCCGTTTCGATTTCTCTTCAATTCCATGAGTTTCCGGGCCTTGAGAACCTGCTCGGGTCTCTTGAGCTCAGCGCTCGCCTTCACCTTTTCCTTTAGCTTCTGATTGTGGCGTGCCCAGTGGGTATTTGCTGTCGTTTTCACTGTAACGAAAATTCGAATATTTAATAATAGCCAAACAATGATGAAATTTCATCTCAGCTATTTCGGAAAAGTCAGTTGCTATGAAAATAGCCGGTAAGTTTATACTGGCAATCACCCTGTTTAGCCAAAGTCCATCCTCTCTATTTTCAGCTCCGACGTACGTTTAGCCAACTTGTATATATTTTTATTATCAAAATCACTTTAGCAGTTTTGATTTCTTTACGGGAGGGGATAAATTATATCGAGATGTTGGCAATACCCAGAATGAACCTTATTTTTGGCAAGTTGGGCGTTGTTTTAGAATTTTTGAAAAATTTCTATTGCGTGCACAACGTGCTTGGTTACGAACCGAGCTCGAATCTAACGGCAACCACGTCTCCGAAAAGTGGAAAACCTCTTTTTTAATTTTCGTCTTAAAACGATCGAGACATCAACGATTCAGACGTTGATGAAAAAATAACAATTATCAACGACTGATAGGCACTTATTTTCCCGGAAACCTAATCGTTCGGAGATCCGCACAGCAATTTTAGAAGTCGCATTTCTGCGTGATTTTCATATCGGACAATAAAACAAAAGTTCGGATTTTTTACTGAGAAAGGATATGCGTCATGAGTGTTCAAGGTCATTCACAACGAAACTAAAAAGATCCTGATAAAAGTTTGTCCCAGTTTTTTTTTGCATCGCTCGGTATACGGTCACGAAATAATAATTAAAAATTCGAAAAAAAATTAATAAATCGAAAACTTCAGAGAAATGGTCTCCAGTCCGGAGACCATGTTTTTGCTTTTTTTTTCAACGCGGATTCAGTTTGCTAATTGGTTTTGCTTGAAAGCGAAGAGTAATCGGAAATTGACGGATAAAATCGCATTAAGTCTGAAAACTTACACTTTTGGGTCTGCTGATGGGATTCGTCGTCGTCGTCATCGTCATCGTTGGTTTCTCCCACTTTCGTCTTTTCTTTCCACTGATTGTAACGATTCGTTTTATACGTTGCAGGAATCCATGCTCCAGATTCCGTACGAATTTTGCCGACTTTGGAATTCTGCAAGAATTAGATCGAACAACGATCGGTTAATCGATGGGTTTTAAAACGCTTGACGAATTTAGTACAATTAAAAATTGCTCATACATTGTTGACTGTTATCATTTTCTTCTTCTTCCGGTCCCACTTCTTAATCTGCGTTTGGAGACGTCGAGATTCTTCGTTATCCGCTGACAAATCGACTGTCACCTTCTCGGCTTCGGTGCTGAAACTGTTGACTGCGAGACTGCAGAAAAAACCAGATTGGATGAGAAAAATATACGGAAAATTTGGTTATTGAAAAATAAAAAATGATGGATAAATTTACTGAAATTAATTCGTTAAGGAGGTTGCTTTATATGATAAGAATTTAATAAAATTTGGTGATAATATTCTTCAGCATCAAACACGATCACACAAATTTTTTCTTCAATTTTTCGTCTACATAGTTGTCGAATAATTGGAGTTTACAATATGCAAAAGACATACCTATATATTTCTGAGTCTTATGCTTATGCATGTAAACTCTAGTGTTCGATTATTCGAAAAATATGTAGAAAAAAAATCTTAAAAAATTTGTATATTCATATTTAATACTAAAGAGTATGCTCACGAAATCTCATCGAAATGTAATCATTTCGAATTTTCCTATGCTTTTAGCAACATTGTTGTGTGTAGCCACCCTCCTTAAAAAGTTACAATATGTACTCGTATTACAAAGTTTGTAGGCAATCGTACCCATCTTCCGTGTGCTTGTCCGGTGCGGCGTATGGAATATAGATTTCATCGTCTCGTTTGTTGACTTTTTTCTGCTTTTTGGACGGTTTGTAAAGATCGTCGAGTTTCCGTTTTTTCGGGACGATAACTTTGCTGAAGGCGGCACTTATCTCGTCAGCGCTGCTGGATGGTAAGACCGATTCAGTTTTCTGGGCTTTGGCAACGATCGCAGCAGTGTCGTTTCTCTCTTCAGTTTTTCTTTTGAAACTCGTGATACTTTCCTTGTGAAATGCTCGAGTAGCTTTCATCACTTTGTAATCAACGGCTGATGGTTTCGAACCGATCTCGAAGATAGTCTGAAAATGGAAAAAATAGAATCCTGTCAAGGCGCGGCATGAGAAAATATTATCGAAGGAAATTTTTTATGATTAATTAGCCCCCTTGATTAATTGATAATAATATTCAATAATTTTTAAAACATTTTTTAATTAATTTTTTAAACTTTAATTAATGATTTTTAAATTATTGATTAATTGATAAATTTTATGATTAATTACCCCTTGAGGCCTGTAATTTTTCATTCGCGACAGTAAATCCGCAGCAGCATTAACCGTGTCACGATATTCTGCGAGGACTCCGGCATCGCAAATTCGCAGCTCTTTGACTCTTTTTACACTCTCCACAGAAGCGCCGGGTCTCGATCGAATGTACTGTTGGTACCCGTTGCTGCTAACCTGACGCATGTTTTTCTGGGAAAATGAAAATTATATCGTGTTCGAGACGGACTTACGTTTTTTGTTTGTTAAATAACGGGAACTTTTTTCATAGCGAATCGGTTGGAAAAACTCACGAGATCCGTGCTCGTGTCGTGCCAAGCTATCAATTCTGCCAGTTCAGCTTCTATCATCGATGGCGGCATTTTGCCGATAGCACCTTTTTGAGCAGCTCCCGTTGAAAGAACTACATTGAAAGGTAATCCAAGGAAAAGATGGACATCCAACAGATATGCATATTCGTCAGGAGCCACGATATTGTACGCGGTACCGATTCTGCCCGCTCTGGCACAGCGTCCTTACGAGCAAATAAAAGAAAAAAACCATAGAAATTTGAGTTCATTCCAGTATTCAGGTCACCGAGCCAAAAGTCATCGAAAATGTGTCGATTGTTTTATTTCTTTTTCATGAAATAGAGAAAATTACTATAAAAATATGAATAAAACTTTGTTCGACCGGTTTCTCTTCGTTGCTATCAATTTCTCGACAATTCTTAAAAAAATCTCAAAATTTCCTCGAACCTCAAACTTACCGACTCTATGAACGAACAATTTGCACTTGGCAGGGAAATTGAAGTTGATAACGTTGTCCAGATGTGGGATATCGATACCACGTGCTGCAACGTCAGTGACGATCAAAACCCTCGCTTTGCCGGATTGGAACTTTGCTGCGTTTATCTTACGCGCTGAAGCATCTAAATTCGAGTATATGAAGGTGTTGCTGATGTTAGCTTGATCCAAGATCTGTAAAATGTTAATTTTTATTGTTAAGTCCGAATAATCAATAAACAGGAGAGATTGGGCAAATGCAGTGGCATTACTAACCATATGAATGTATTCGACATGATGCATCGTCGCTGCAAACACTATAGTCTGTGAATCTGCCTTGATGACGTGTTTGAGCAGAGCCAACAAAACCGCTAATTTTTCTTCTGGACGACACGTTATAAAAGAAAGCGTGAGTTCGTCGGGGAGTTTGCTCTCGACGTCGAGACGCACGAGAACGGGATCGGATAATCCAGCTTTAGCAAATTCAACCAAAACTTTTGGTAAAGTCGCAGAAAACAAGAGAGTTTGTCGGGATTCTGGAAGTCGGTTAGCGATCTCGTGGATTTGCTCTCCCCAGCCCATTTCGAAGAGCCTGCAATAGTTTTGTTTTGGTCAAATATTGAAAACACGCTTATCGCATTTTCCTTGGACTCGGAATGTAACGAGATGTACCTATCGGCTTCATCAAAAACTACGTATTCTACGTTGTTCAGATGCAAATCCATTTCAACGCAAATGTGAAGAAAACGTCCGGGCGTCGCGACAATTATGTCCGGGTTTCCATGAACCGCTCCAAACTGATTGTCCATGCTGTCTCCTCCCAATATAACCGCCGCTTTCAACCCTGTATATTTACCTACTTCCTTGATGAATTTCAAGGTTTGCAGAGCCAACTCACGAGTCGGGGAGAGAATTAACGCTCTACTCCCATTTTTAGTTTGTCTGGTTTTGAGCTTTTCGAATAACGGGATTAGAAAACAAGCAGTCTTTCCACTGCCGGTTCTTGCCATAGCCACAATATCACGACCTTCCAGAGCCAATGGGATTGTCTGTAAACATACAGCAATGCAATTTTGTAGCAAAATCTAAATTTCTGCGCAGTCGAAATTTTTTTTATAAATCAGGAAAAAGATTGAGATCGTGAGAATTTTTCAGAGTCGCTGAAGTAAATTCCTGTTGTACTTGTGAAAAATTTTAGGCAGTTGTCATTGAACAATTCCTCTTTGGACTCAATTGAAAAATAATGCGGTTCGATATTTTTATTTAGCATTTTTCGAAGTGCATTGAAATGCAAAAACTATAATACATACTTTGCGCTGAATCGGGGTAGGAATTTTGTATCCACGTTTCAAAACTCCTTTGAGAACCGGAAAACTGAGGGCCATTCCTTGAAATCCACCGGATTTCTTAGCCCCTTTCTTCTTTCCACTGGATACATCGTCGTTGTCATTATCGTCGAATTCCGCAGGATTTGCGAATCCGACTAATTCTGGTTCACTCATTTTGCAGCACTAGGAGCACGAGTTTTGGGGTTATGATCGTAACCCGATGTTTGAAAACGCCTGATCGCGGCAAAGGGTTTTAGAATTTCGTTATGATGGTCGGCTTTTGGATTTTCACCGACCACACAACAAAATTCCCTCTGTGGAGTAGGCCTCCCGAAGTCGATATTTTTTATTTTTTTGATACAAATCGTTTGAGAGAGTTTGCATGAAAAATATTGTTTGAGAGTGAGGTTAAGTCATCGAGCTCACGTGACGAACTTGGAATCGAGGGTAGCGTCCAGTAGCGCCTCTGGCTGTAAAAAGCTGCATTGCATCCCGCAGATATACGCTTGCGCAGAGATGAATAGGGATTGTTTGATTTTACCACCAGATGGCCGCCAATATGGCCGCCATTCCGTTTCGTTCGAGTCGCGTGCTGTTGAACCGGATTTCTCCCCGAGTTTTCATTGAAATTGTGAAAAAAATAGTACTTTTGTGCGGTGCAATGGTACGATTCCGGGCCTGGTCTGTTTGACGGTGTGATGTGAACGGTGAATTTTTGTTTACTTGTTCTTTGTAACGGGCGCCAAAGCTGTCATGGCGTGACCTGGTCACTCCGTATTTTGACAAATTTTTTGCATGTGAATGAAAATTCTGGCGTTTGCATAACGACCAGACCCGAATTCGTGCTGCGTTAACGAATATTCCGGTATTTTTTTTTTTTCGTGTCAGCATATTATTCGCGACGAAATCCGGTTGGGAAGGATTTCAGTTTCTTCAGTCACCACCTGGCGCTGCATATGTCGTCGTTCGATGACAGGGGCCAATCCCACAGAGGCAACTTAAATTGCATTGCTTATTATGAGCTTTAGTCATTAGCTCAAAGCTCACACGTAAGTGCAGGCACGCGACACACAGTAAAGGAGGCAGGAGGTGAAGTTTTTTCCTTTATCATGAAAAAGTTAGCCGGCCCGAAAACCTTATACAAACTCATGAAAGGTTCCATAGATTAACCGTTAAAACATCGGTGCATACAGTTTTTTTTTATGATTGAGATAACATAGATTATGCCAGAGGCCTATTATTTCGGTATGTAAATAACAAAGCCACAGTCTAATGGACCAAATATTAGAAAGAGTAGCTAAACAAACGTCAGTCAACACAAACAAGTAATTTATAATACGAACGGGGAAAAAAATACGTGATCAAGTTCAACGTAATGTGAATTATTTTTCTGAAATATACGAAAAGTTTCATCGCGGTATACCTCGGCAGAAAAAATAGATCGGTATAAAAACGACTGGCAAAAGTGTCGCGGAAAAATGGCTCAACAACGCCTCATTACTCTAGACCGTAAGTAAAAACCACGTGATTTTAACCATCTACTTTTCATATCTCTAAAACTAGCAATGTCGATCCTTACTGTTTCGCATTCCCAGTTTCCTTCCTTTCCGAAAATGAGCTATGGTGGATTTTTATTCATACATGTGTGTCCATTTTAAAGAAACTTTGGAAAACAAAAAAGTATTCATGCACAATTGCCCTTTGCACTCCTTAACATTTACTCTCTTCCAAGCAACTCCTAAGGAGTATTCTCCTTCTCATCCTTGTTTTGACTACCTCCCTAGCAAAGGAAATGTCCCGCAAAGAGTACTCTAGTCCTATCCAATATTGTATGAAATCCCCAAAATTAAATCAAAGTTTAGATTTTCCAGTTTTCAGTACTCATTCGAGTTTGAACATGGAAAAGTGTGTCAGTATCCTTCTATTCAGGCTGCTCTAATTTATGTCATTGTACAGTGCATCGAGATAATGAAATATCATCATGAATATGAATACAATATGTCAATCAAATTCAACCTTGCCAGCATTTTGTACGGGACTAATTATTTCCTTTTCTATGAATATGTAATTCTGAGTGCAGCAATTGGCACTATTTTTTATTGAAATTATAATAATTGGTGTGGTAAAAAAATACAGAAACTTAATAATTTATCAAATATGTGGAAATCCTAACCTGAATGTCAATGAGTTGGTACAATTTTGAGATTATGAAACAGGATTCTCTAAAATTAGGATAAACATTAGAATGTATGGAATTTTTTCAAAGAAACTCACTATTCTCAGTGGATAACAACAAAACAACAATGGTATTTGGCAAAATGATAATTTCCTTGTCTCTCGTTCTGTTTCTGTTTTGTTTTCTCTCTATCCGAGCTATACGAGCTTGCAGTACCTTAAGAATTCTAACAAACAAAAAAATCAATAAACTTTCTATCCTCTGCGCGTGCAAGGTCGTGGAGGTCAGCGCTTTGTGTTGACCCTCGTTGCCGGAGTAGTATTTGGATTTCTGTTAGCATGGCTCCTGATCGCAGCGAAGGAAGATTGTCCGCGGATGTGTAAGTGGTCACCGCCCGCCACATTTTTATCTAAAGAT
>JAPYYS010001540.1:0-19777 GCA_030522525.1 Campopleginae sp. 14b
AAAAAAAAAAAAAAAAAAAAAAAAAGAAAAAAAAAAAAAAAAAAAAAAAAAAAAAAAAAAAAAAAAAAAAAAAAAAAAAAAAAAAAAAAAAAAAAAAAAGGAAAATATGATCGCGATGGTAACAAGAAAAGCTGATTAAAAATGGATAGAGGATTGGATGAAAATGGCAAATAAAATGGCGCGAGTAAAAAGCGTGAAAGAAGTGAGACTAGAATAATTCCATAGGGAAAATTTTGTAGCGTGTATAGGGTCGAAAAGCCAATGCAGGAGCGTCGTTGTCATAATCCGATCGTATACGGATCCATGGAATATAGTAGTGCGGGTGAGAGGTCAAGCGAATCGAAACGATAATTCGAGGGTTGTGAGAGGGTGGCGAGCATGTCGGACCGAGATCGAGGTGCAGCTAGCCCGCGGGGCTTTCGCTGTTCTCTAGTCCAGTGAAACCAACTCTCACACATATAAATATCTACCTACACCCACCATATCGCCATTCACAGCAGACGACAATATTTAAGCGCGCAATTACGTCGTATCGCCGAGATCGGAACGTATAATGGTTCTATATATTGATATATACATGTATATATTTTAGTTAGTATACAGTCGAAGGTCGGCACGCAGCTTCGGCCAGCTACACGTTAGCCCAGTAACCGCGCCGAGCATATACAGCCAACCCGGTGCTTTATAAATTTTGTGCAATTGGCCAACGCCACCGAGGATTAAAAAATTTTTTACATCCACCTATGAAAGGTGAAAAGAAGGGGATGAAAAAAATGTGCACCCGCTGCCAGCGACACATTCGCCTTCCCCTTTCGCTGTACCCTCGTACTGTCGCGTGCAACTCCCATTTCTATACACACGCCTCTGTCTCTCCATATTCTGCATATATTTGCCGCACCATCGATATGCTTGTTTAACATTTTTTATCCCATTCTACGTGGGAGCGGCGAGAATTAAAGTGAAAAATGTTCCACTCCGAAAGCGATGATGAGTGCAAATACCAATTTTCAAAGTCAAAATTACAATTTAGCAACGAATGTTCAAGCTTTGTGTGATTTCGTTCCCCCTGCTCGGTTTTTTGGTAAAAATGCCAATCCCGCACTCTGGAAACGATAAAAAAAACTTTGCAAATATTCAGTCCACGCAAAAAGATCGTATGTGGTCCAAATCTCCGGAGGTTGTTGGAACAAATAGCAATAATTGGGGTCATTGCAATTTGCCATGGACGAACGTGAAACCGAGACCTATTCACTTTTCCACGTTCGTTTTGTCTGATACTTCAGCACAGAAAAAACGCCTCCGCAATCACTATACAGACCTGTTCGTTTTTACCACACTATCTTCGAACAATTTGGCACAACAAACTGCTGTAAATTCTTGGTGAGTCCGGCATTCCCTCTCGCCGCTACCATACCTTCACACGTATTGAGCTCTTCATGAATAGGCGTATCTATTTGCATTTACATGCATATACAGAATGTTTCAATAGTCGCGTATCCATCGGTTCTGGAAACTAGTTCAATTGTCGAGAGAAAAAAATCTTGTTAATTTTTTTTTTCCGCGACACTGACTTTCACGTCCCTGTGAAAGTTTGAGTCTTACTCTTTCATGATGGTTTGTGACATGAGCACGAGCAGGGAGGAGACTGTGAAGGACCTGCTAAGGCTGAGCGGTCACCCAACCGAGTATTGGCATCACCCACCGCTGTTCACCTCAGAGATTGGAATTGGGGTCGGTTGTTCATAATTTATAACCCGATTTCCGAGTCTGAGAGATTCTTAGTGCCGGCCATTCTAAACCAGTGATAAGAATTTTCAGGCTTTGACAGGTGGAACCATTATTCACGACCTTAATGTCAAGCTCTGATTTAGAGATAATGAGGCACTAGGAATGCACATAAAAATTGACGTAGATTTATTTATTCGATAACGGTTCGTAACGTTCGTTCCGTGGAGGTTAATATTCTGTGATTAGTTCATCGTCAAATGATATCTGATGGATTACCATACTTTTCATAGAGCTGAACCTTAACGGATACCATGGACATGTCGTGTGTGGCAGCTCGCCGGTTCTATGTCCGACCATACACGGAGCTTTACTACTAGCGAGCTGAATTTTCCTTTAGCATTATATTATGAAACACGAGATGTGAAATTGACCAAGAGGGAGGATAAATAACACCCACAGGCACGTTAATAAAGTCTTATCGGCGTAGGTCCATGCGTGTCGACTTAAAGCCACGGATACACTGATCCGCTATGCTAATTCGACCGGGGTGACCGTACCACGCCGCCACACGCGCGATCGCCGTTCTCATTCTGTGCTACTGATCTTCTCTCTTGTTTTTACTGCTTCCCTTGCTTTTCTCCAGCCTTCGCTTCATTCGGCTCTAGCATTTTGCAACATGCTACAAAAGGAGGATTTTCATTTCTTAATATCGAAAATAAACAATAACATTTATGAGGAGAAACGAAATTTAGGGATTTCGAAAATAAATAATAATTTTATTCTAATATCAATTTCTTCGATCATCCGAAGCAAGCAATTTGGTAAAAATGAGAAAAATGCTGTATCCTTATGCCATCCAGAAATTACTGCGGTCTCAAAGCGCGACAACTACCGTGTTTCCTGTTAATTTAATTCATACAAAATATCAAAAGGAAAATCAAAAAAATCACTAGAAATACTATTTGCCCTAATCCATTGACTCGCGGAATATCTTCATCGTTACTAATGCGTATTTTCTCATAAAGGAACAGCAGATTCGACTAATTATTGTGTTATAAATGAGCAGACTCAGTAATGGAAAGAATAACTATTCATTCCAATATGCGATCGTGTATAAAAATGAGAGAAAAATTCACCGTTATTTACTCCTTTCCCTTATTCCCATATGAACATCTCTGCGGAATTATGAAAATTTACTTTCTGGGTATATGAAGTTTTGTAATCCTATGTACGTATATATTTGCAGATACGACGTTGCATGATATTCAAATGTATGCGTGTAAGTTGTATCTGGAAATACGATCAATAACTAAGCCTCAAAGTTCATTTTAACTCCGTCGAGGTATCCAAGACGTAAATATCGTCGCTCGAGCTCCAACACCACGTATGCCTGCCCATATACACGCAAATTAACGTAATTAATCCGGCTGAGAAGTTACGCTCGTAATACCTAAACGAAACACTGTTCCTAGCGCATGAACATCATTAGGAAAGCTCAAGAACACACGCATCGCATAAAATTTAGTTTAGGATCTATTTGACCCGAAGCAACAATTATCTTCAGCGCGAAAAATTGAACCCCCTTCCTCTTCTAATGAATTTTTTAGGTGAACTCAAGACGTTCATTCATTAATTTATGTCGAAGTCTCTACATGTCAGAAATTGCTGGGATTTGCCGCAGAGATCAAGCGTAATGGGTGCTTAGCGATAAATTGAAATATGGTCAACCCGGATCGCAGATTGTGCAAACTCATTGCAATATTGGAAACTCAATTAAAAACTTGAAAAACTCAATTTTTCGAGCAATGGAATTGTGGTAACTTGCACAAGTGATGAATCCACGGGCGTAAGAATTTTTCTTAGGAACCTGTCGATACGTTGATTTTGAACGGTACTTGGAACACGATGTGTAATTTTGAAAAATAACAAAGTTCGTTGACTACTTTACCGTAGACCGAGGATAAAGTCTTACCGACGTGGCTTCCGATTGACTGCAGGCAAGGTGAGAACTCGTTGAATTCCGCTTATCACTCGAGCCGCGGTCTGACCAGCTACTGTCTGTAATCACTGCCAATGAAAAAGTCCAATGCGTCAGACTTGGCTGCTGCATCTCAAAGATTCTAACAATTAAACAAAACATCTCAGGTGGCTTTGGACCTTTCGGGTTGTTTATTCACGATCTCTCTTACCTCTTGATATGCCACGATTATTTACGAGTTGGTGTGAAAAGATTGTTGCACAATTGTAAAAACTAATCAGAGGAAAACACAAGGAACGCAATTTTCTTTATCAAAAATTCTTCAGCGTCGAGTCAGGTTTATTAATTCAAGAAATGTTGTGGTTCCATTTTCCGGAGGCTCCGGTAGTATCGTTCGCTTTAAGGTAGTGCCACCACAAAATTCTTCGTCCATTTAAATAAATCCAAGCAGTTTTTCTATTGACGACAGTTTTATATGCTTCTCTGAGAAAAAAATTGAAACTTCCCCCATACACGATAGCAAACTCTTCTGCAGACTCTGTTTCCCTTCTTTTTTATTATATTTTCTCTGATTATTAATTATACTTGGACATGATAAGAAGTTTATCGAAGAAAATGGGATTTCGACTCGGAGTCCGTTGACTGAACCTCAAGTCCAGTTAACGTAACGACCAAAAGACTCAAAATCTTTTCGGTGCTCAGTTTTTTATTGCAACTGGACCCTTGGTCGATGGGAATGAATAAAAATGCCTGTTCCACTGAGACCCCACCCTCCCGAGTACCTAAACTAAATAAACTTTCTCGTACAAGAAAATAAATGTTGACAAGGGGAAAGAAGGAAGTTTTGATAATCAAACAAAGTTTATTCGATAATAAATGTCAAAATACTTCGACAGAATGAATATTTCATGCGAAGTAGTTTTGTTTCCAGATGTGCGGAGCGACAAATGATTATCTTCAAACAGGATGTACCGATAATTTGACGTAGCAACGAAATTGACGATAAATAAGTACAAAATTCTTGTGTATAGACAAAAATTAACAATCGGCCTGATTAGGGAAGCTCAACCACGAAATAACGCGATAGAGACTTGACGAACAACACAAATGGAATATTTTCGTTTTCGGGAAAATGGTGGATAACGATCGAACGAAAAGAGATGAGGAAGAATGAATTATTGAATAAATGGCCGCGCACCCCAAAATTCTATAACTTGGAAGATGAAAAATCGGAAGTAACGTTGAACAACGGAAGTAAATGGTTCGCACTACGAATGGTATCGATCAGTCTGCTGGATTCGTTGCAGCGGTGACTTTAGCGATTAATAAAAAGTACAAAATGAGGCTGAAGTTGAGGCCATAACTGGTGGTTCACTGTTGTTTCTTGGTGGTATATGATTTTTTGTAATAATCCCAGAACATGTAGAATATCACGACGACGTGAAACATGTAGAGGTAGGCCAGCGGCTTGCGACTCGGCTCGCACGAAGGCATTAGTGCTTGAGCCGTGTGCAGCACCATTACGACGAATTGAATCTGCAAAACGATAATTACGCTCGAAAAATGAGTTAAACTTTTTTCCCCACCCTATCTACTTGCTCAATTAATTGAATCGAATTCTGGGTCGAATTTACCCCGATAAAAGCAGTCATTCTGTATGTTTGATAAGATTATTTCATACCAATTGAAGCATCGTTAGATACGGTTTCCATCGAGAAATTCTCTTTTGCATATCCGGACCTAGGCAAGCTAATAAATAATAAGTATACATGATCACATGAACGACGCAATTGGGCATCATGATGAACGTCCACATGCCACCTGAAACGTTAATAACAATAACAAATTACCATCAGTCACGTTTGGCTATGAAAATAACAAAAATAAAATCGAAATAAAAAAAGTAAAATTGTATAAATTGTATAAAAATTACCTGGCGCATATTTGCAAGCAATCCAGGCAAGACTAACGGTTGTCACGTGATGATAGATGTGCAGAAAAGATGACTGTTTGTATTTCTTGCGGAGTATGAATATAACAGTGTCTCCAAGCTCGCACATCTTGAGTAACATCAGCCACCAGACCCATCTGGCCATCTGAATTGTCATGGTTATTAATTAGCCTTGATATTAATTAACGTTTCAATTTTCATAAAGTTTGAAGACCATCAAGAAACTCACGAGGTTTTATACAGTAATCTCGGAAATATTTATCGCGATCTAAATTCTTTTTTGTTCGAAAGTAACGAATGAAGTTTCGATATTGAAATTTTCTTTTTTCGGCGTTGCCGTTGAAAAAAGTTAAATAAAAGATGAAGAACTTACGCTCATTGGCTCGGAATTGAAAGAGTAATCGGGGGGCTCGCATCCCCACGATAGATTCGTTGTGAAGCCGGACGTGAGAAGCTACAAATTTATAAAGCGTTTCATTCATCGACCGGCTTGTTGATTCGTTGACGATTTTTATTTATCCATTACATTTTAGCCTCATCTTAGTGAACATCCAACTCACTCCATAAAAAACGACAGCACTCGCAAGCACTACGAAAATATTGTAGAATATCATGAGATTGTGGAGAGAATACGGTTGGCGCTTTTCCATGTACTTAGGGCCGAGGTATAGAATGAAGAAAAGATAAGAGAGAAGTATCGTTGCAACCGGAAATGGACTAGCCATCAAAGGCCAATCAGCCACCCTTGGATCTGTCAAGAATCAATCAACTCAGAATTCACGTTTTTTCACAAGTAACTAAGAAATTTGGATTTTCGCAAATACGTGAAATATTTTTACTGGTACGATCGTATTGGGTCGAAAAATCAGTCACGGTCACAGCAACGGTCGTTGTTACTTTCGTTTAATCACTGCATTTTTTTAAAATTCATTGACATTGAAATAAATTGCCGAATTTATCGTTTTTATGATTTTTTTCTCGTCAGTACATTTTATCGCAAAAAAGACTCGATCGTTCAATGAGAAAGTAATAGATTGACGTTGAGGAATCTCGGGACAGCTCACCTGATATCTCCTCGATGAGGTAACGATACGCCTCCGCGAGTCCCATTTCCTGCGACGGAGAAAAGCCAATGAATTTCGTGAACACAAATAGCGACTCCAATGCGAAAGTATCCTCTATCGCGGAAGTGAGAAAAAAAAATGGAAACACAAGAAATTGGTAGGAAAAAAGCGCGAGACCCCGAGATCGCTCGAAATTCGAAATTGGCCGGGAAGACTTCGGGATTCCCGTGCTCGACGCTCCGCGACTGCGAGACCAAAAGTGACAGAGTTAACGGATCACAGAGTTAAGGTTGGCGGATGCAGTCGTAGTAAATCGTCAACGAGCGAGACTCAGATAGTTAGGGAAGTAGAGAGAGACAGAAAAATAGCAACAGACGATGAGAGATTCGAGCTCGACACACAGCAGGTTGCAGACTCACTCCGTTTCTTGTTACGCATGACAACACGTAAATCATCGACAACGGTGCTACTTTGATTCGCGCTTTTTCTCTATTCACACGCTTTATCCAAATCCGTACTCGATTATATACATTAACTGGGACACTCATACTTCGACGGGGGACTCATTGAAAAAAGAATCACAAAAAAAAAATATACCGATAAAGCGCTCGACGATCTCCAGGAATTTCTAAACTGTATCATTTTTTCAGTTCCTTTGAGAGAGTGTGAATCCCCATAGAAAAATAGTGAGTCAAGGATCGACCGATCTGAACGAAAATTCAATTTTCTTTTAAATTTTCACGATTTTTTTATAATAACAATAAAAAAAATTAATCTGTTGAGTAGTCGTTATAAAAAACTTCAGCTAAGAGATTTCCTCGGAACGATCAATCAAAACTACCCTTAATGGTGTTTAATTAAACAGCAGTAGGGTTTAAGCGAAAAAGAAGAAAAGTGGAAACCACCAGGGAGAAGAATACGGATCAGACGGAACTTGCGGACATAAAACATTCATCAACATGGTTGCTGACAGTTTAGAGAGAAAAAAAAGCGATTGGGATAACAAAAGCTGTCTTGTTTCTTAGTGCGATGACAGAAAAGTAACGAGTTTTGAAACTGCGTTCAGATCCGAGGAAAATTAATCGTCCCGAAACAGTTGACGAGCTAATTCGCACGTGATAGTTCAAGCGATAATCAGCGATCACTTTCTTCGGCAAATGAGATAATTACTCTGTCCGAGTTTAATAACGTGTCCTCCGAGCGAGCGATTTAATCTCGCGATGTCATTAACCCAGCGAAAACGCTAACGATCTTTTTTTCTATTCTAGAAATGTTGAATAAAATTTTTATTAAATACAAAATATAACGAAAACAAAAAGTTGTCGATTTATTTTCACAAAAGCGATCGTCAATCAATTTTTTCACTACGAAATTCTTAGAGACTCTAAGTTAAAGATGTATAGTTTTATTATGATTTTTCTAAGGTCTTACTGAAATCGATCGCGGATGTTAACTTCCTCTACCTCGTGGAAGTACACCTGCAAACAGTCAGAGAGATAGGAAGATGTATTGACAAATTTTCAAGCATATACTCATCATTTATAAGTACATACTTATATACATACACGGGCCGAAATTAATCGTAAGATTTATAGATTTTTTTTCACTAGCAGCGCCCCGAACAGATAAATGATTAATATTTTATTTAATTAAAACTAAAACTATTATATTTTCGATTCATAAAATACTGACAGCAAAAATAAAATGCCAATAATTCTTTGGTAGCTAATTATCATTTCCCCTAATTACAATTTTCAATATTAGGAGAAACTGCTACGAGCGATTGTTGTTTTCCCTCTCCTGTGTCTCGGAGGTGATCATTTTTATCGAGTACTTCGATCTCGTTACAAATATTCAAAGCCCGACTATTTTTTCACTGATCGAGATATCGCCTGAAGCCGAAGCATCGGTTTTCAAAATTTTTCGACATTCTTTAATGAAAACTACATAAAAATGTTTGAACAATCGCGGCCGAAATTCTTCCAGCCCGTTAAGCAAGAACTGTCATTCAGAAATTCGAAACTTTTCGGTGTATCTCTGACAAAAAGAGAGGAATTCACTTTCTTTCAACGTTTTTGCTGCAATCGCGTTACGAATTTATTCGAAAGTGAAAAAAAAAATGAAAATTGTCTCGCGGAATAGAAAACTATCGCGAACTGGGTGACTGGGGATGAAAAGCCTCGTATATATTTGATGATAAACTTGCATGCGATGTGCAAATACATAGTGATACCATAAAGACTTGTCAATGAATGTTATAGTGGTGCAGCAAAGGGGTAGAAAAATCGATAGTGCAGATGCAGCAAGGAGAGTCGAGTTGGTAATTGCCTCAAAAGAAAAATGAACGAAGGATTGTTCGATATCGCAGGACTTGTTCGGTAAGTATTCCGCACAAAGTACGTACGCACACGCATCGACTAATTCAGAAGCCAAAATCTATCATGTCTGTTTTATCTTTATAGTTATTTAACTTGGACGATAAAACGTTGCAGGCGCAGTCGTGACCGACTTACTGTGTGTCCCGGAGTTGTAACTAGGAACACAGAGTCAATTTGGTGCAGCAAAGGCCCACCGCACCGCACACTATCTCTCGTTATTCCAGGATCCTTTACACGCGCGCACACACACACACGCAAATTCACACAGCCTCGAGCTCATACACACGAACACGGACGCACGCACACGAATAATACACGTGCGCGAATGTGTCTTCCTCATCATTCTTTGTCGACCCCCGGCCCCTCTGCCTTTGTCTTTTTCTTACTTCCCTGCGATAAGCTCGATCCCCAATGAACTTTGCAATGCACTCTCTTCTCTAAACTTTTCTCTACGTTTTCCGTAGGAAAAAAAACCTGATTCTTGTCCATTTTTCACTCAATTTTTCTCGGTTTTTTAAAAAGGAGCATCGACCAATATTGGGGGTATAAATATTCACGAATTTCTGCACCCCCGTGGAATCTTCTTTTTGGTTCTCAATTACGGATTCAAAATTTTTTTTAAATCTTTTTTTTTTACCCGGTATTCTAATATATCTCACCTCTCGTGCTGCACATTTAAATTCCTTGAGCAGTGCCAGGTTCCAGCGCTGAGCGGCGAAAAAGGAATACAAACGCGCGCGCGTCGTCGGGAGGTTTGCGCGACGCTCTAGCGCGAGATCAATACGATTACCGCAACGCGAAAACTCTCGATTGATGGAATCTCGATGTTTTGCTTTACCCACAAGCTCGTTTTTCTTCCTTTTCTTCCCTCTGCCTGGTTCTCCACTCGAATCTTGTCGATTTTTCAATTGGGCAGCCTTTTTCGAGAGCTTCAGAGATTTGAACTTTGACTCGGTAGAAAACGCCACACGCTACACCCACGACGACTGTCTTTCAGGGCGATGGTCTACTGTTCGAGTTACTCTCATCCACGGGGCATGCACCCCCGAGGCAGGAGCTTACGCTCAGTGCCGTCAACGTTCCCTCTGAGGCCCCATCACTCTTCAACTCCTTCGCATAAAAAAGTAGCAGATTGAAGAAACCGAGCTTGGAAAAATTGTCGACATTTCAAAAAAATTTGTCCCATTTTTTTATAAATCGATCGACACTTTTTTCGGTTTCCTCTTTCGTAGAGCCTTTCTTTTTCACAAGATACTTTCGTTTTTGCACTTTTTGAATGAATCATTCATCACCTTCTCCAGGCAGAATTGACATTTCAATTTTCCTTAACTGTTGCTTCACATCGAATCGTCGTCGATCAAAAACTCACGGACAAAGTTTAACTTATGAAATTGAAGTCCAGATTCTTTTAAAACTTGCCCCCGCACGTCTATATTTAGCTCGCGAAAACGTTACGATGCAGGAATATAAAAAAATAAATAATAAAGCCCTTAAGGAGGTTGACAAATTTGGTGATAATATTCACACAAATTTTTTCCAATTTTTCTCCTGCATAGCTATCAAATAATTTGAGTTTACAATATGCAACATGAGTACCTATATATATATCTCAATCCTCTGCTAATGCATGTAAACTCTGGTGTTCAATTAGTCGAAAACTATAGAGAAGAAAAATCTTTCGAAAATTGTACATTTATAATAAATACTGAAGGGTATGCTCAGCAGATTTCATCAAATTCTAATCATTTTCAATTTTCTTTCGCTTTTAACATGGCAACATTGTTGTGAGTAGCCACTCTCCTTAATGACTTCTTGAAATTTCTTCGAATTCCGTTGGAAAAAAGATTCAAAGAGCCTGAAGTGTTTTTTATCTTTGCAGATGTGTATGCAGAATTATTAGATCGATTAAGTTGCACAGAGGCGATCAACGAAGATTTTCATTTTTTCTAAAGTCGGAAATCGATCCCCAATGGATCGTGAACGTTTATCGTGAAAAAAAATGATCGCATTGCGCTGCGGTGCTTCGATGTGACGTTTCATCGTCGTCATGCAAAAATCTTCACGCAACGCACAAGTTATTGCCCTTTTTATTTCCTAGAAGATATAGAGAGTTCCATCAGCCCCCCGGAAAGCGCTGATGCCACCAACCGTCGCTGGCTAGCAACGACACGCGGCCTGGCGTCGATGTAAGGCTTCCTAACGTACTGTCGTTAGAATCAGGATTAGCCGGGAACGTTTCTCGTATGCATAAGCAGATGCACGCAGAACTCTCTCGTAGCGTTGTTTCCAATGCTGCGGGTAACCAAAAAGTCGAATGCTTTCTGTAAACACAAGAGCATATCGTAATTTTTGAAAATAATTAAAAATTTCGTGAAATAAAAGGAAAAAATTAAAATTATAATTGCAAGAATTGATCTCGTGATTAAAACTCATTCGTCAACTGAATCCCGAACACATTTATGACGAAATTGAAGTATAGATTCATATCAAAAGATTGCAAACCACAAAAATCGGATATTTCGAAAAATTCGATGGACGACTAAGACTTTGGAGAATCGTGACTCGTACTTGTGGCAAAATTTATAAATAATTCAAATTGTAGAATCCGGAGAATAGGAATTGTGGTAAAGGTTGAAAATATGCGCTCAGAAGCAAGGAAAGTGGGCAAAAAGAAATTTGGAGCCTCACCCGTCCTTAGTAAAAATTATCGTATTCTCAACTTTTGAAAAAAGTAGGACCGTCACAAGTCGTACCACAAAACTCGTACTCTTATTTCTAATTTCAACCAACGACCGCAGAGGCCGCTACGTCACGGGTTCCGATATCCGAAGCCACACGTGGAAACTTAAGCTGACAATTGATAAAGGCGTTTACTCCAAACTTTTCGATCGGCAACATCATCGTTGAGAATACCGACCGCTCCGTCGGTAAAACAATTGACGATGTGTAGATTTTTTTTACTTCTCTGTTTATTTTGTAGATAATGAAAAATAAAAAATTATTTGAAAAAAATTTTGAACATAAAATGTTACAGGACGTTTTCGCAATTTTTTTCAGTAGTGATTTGGCTACGAAAATATAAATTCTGATCCATCAATTCAACCACGTCCTCGTTAACTCAAGATGAAAATTTGCAGGAATGGAAGAACATTTTTGGTTTGTTATGAATTTTTTGAAACGAAATATAAAAAAAACCGACGAAATAAAACGAAAAAATTGAAACAGTAAAAATTTGACAAAAAAATAAATGCTCCGACTTTGAGAAGAAAGGTGATTAACGGTAAAATGTTAATGGAAACGTAAATAATTACGAATCTAATGCCCCGACTCTGCGAGGGAACAGAGCAATGAGTCGGTTGGTCAGTCTTATGAATCGATTTGATCAGACATTTGAAAAAAATGCTATTATAAAAATGGTTAGAGAATTTTTCGTGATTTTTGGGGGAAACGGCATTCATGATTTTCTGTACTCCGTGGTGTGAATATATATCAGGATTATGGTAGATTACAATTACCGTTAGTCGGCAAAGGATATTTCCGTCATCAAGGAAATCAGAGGCGCTCAAATTAAAAGGACTCATTTGGATTTTTTCCTGTGGAGTAGTTTCTGATTTCCAAATCACTGCCGCGAGCCGAGGAAACGATGGGGATTCGTGACATTTTCTTGAGTGGAGCTTCGGATCAAAAATTCGGATGCTCCTGACCGTAAGGCTCGATGATTAGTTCTGAAGACTTGGCTGGGACAAGGCTCCAGGAAGTTCCTTCGATTTAGCAAAAAAAAAGAAGGTTCCTTTGGTTCTCGATAGCATGGCCAGTTCGGATTCTGCTCTTGACTGCGTCAAGAATGGAAAATAAAAAAATTAGAGTGGTGAGTGTCCGTTTGAAGTTTCTAAATGGATGGGAACGTGAAGCTTCGTAGCTCTGGAAAAGGCGACGAGTCTACACGGAATCTTGATGTCAATGCAAATTGGTTGGGTTAAGGGGAGTAAGGGCGTTAATTTATGCACAAGAAGATTGGTAAACACACTTGAAGCTGAGCTGCACGAATGCCCTCTTCTCTAAGCTTATGACGATGTGCTCGACTTAGGCTTGAGTTTCGACGCAATGCACAAAGATGCAAAGTTAAAGGAATACTCGAGGGGATTGAAAAAGTGCCACGGAGGCTAGTTTCATCTTCGTATCTGCATAAAACGAAGAGATTCACGATGAAAATAAAACTGGAAGGGCAACCTAGAGAAATCTACCCTGGGGCTTTGGAATAAGAAATTAATCACGATGTAAACATTCAGTCTGGTGCCGATACTCTCGTCTATCGTTCTTGATGCGTCGAATTACCACACCGAGTCTATTCGCTTTATATCTATAGATGAAGCCTTCTAAAAATGCTGAGCTCTGGAAAAACTGGAATCAGGACAATCCTTCGTGCTGCATTTAGAATTTCTGCATCCAAAGGTCCTTATGGGCTGAAAAAAGAATCGACTTCCATCAAATACCCGTTTCTAACGTTCAATTAGTCATTCCAAGTTAAAAGCTCTTGAAAATTTATCGACCGTTGAGACATTGATGACAACAGGCTACTTTCTTGAATTACTGCTGAGTGAAAATCAAGATTTTTCATTAATGATTGCCCGCGACTAACAAACAATTATTTTACTGAGATAATCACAAATCCACGTACCACGAGTGACTTTCGACCATCAAAATATCTCCTTACAATATTCTAATCGAAGGGAACGTAAAGGAGTTGCAATCGAGAGATTGAAATTGAACGTAATGCATTTTTTGCTTCTCAAGAGAATTCTACCTGGCAATAATCACGAAAAAACAGAGTTCCTTCGGAATCGAATTGAATTTTATTGCGATAATGGAGCGAACATTCATTTTTATGTTTTATTTAGTCATCGAGAGGCTTCAGAATGTTGAGCCATATCGCAAACCATGACATTGACGAAGGTCGATGGTCATCGATTATACACGCACCATAATTCAAAGTCGAAGAGCAAAAATTTCTTACACAGGATTATGCAGTGTCACTCAACATTCTCGATTATAATTTGAAACAATGTAATGTATTCAGCCACGTCCAACTTCCATATTTGCAATCGGAAATCACGTGCTTATTACAAAATGCAAAATTTCACAAATGGGAAGGAAAAAAATGCAAGACGTCAAGTATTATCGCGAATTTCAATCCCAACTTCGCTTCGTTCAAATTTTATCCTCACCCAAGAAAGAAATGCAATTTTTCTATCGTTGCTTTTCACTAAACTGTTGCATAAACGATATGCCATTAATATTTCGGTCATTTTTGTTGAAAAAAGAAAGCTATGAGTTCCTATATTCCTGAAACCATGAAAATCTGCGGCTTCCGAAATTCAAGTCCTACCAAAAATTATCTGCATCATTCAAAGATCGATCCTCTATTCAAAATTCAAAGAAACTGTGAAACAAAATTGTCTCAAGGGAAATAACAAAATCTGCCATGTAATCAACGTTTTTTGCCAGTAGAAATGTTATACGGAAGTTCCTGCGCAAATGAAGGCTGAAAAAAAATTGTGAAATAATGCTGAACACGAATTTTGGACTAGAAAAAAATGAAGAATTCATTGCATCGCCCGGTGCGAACTCAACGTCATGGATTAATACTTCTGGCATCTAGAAGTATATTTTACATAGAAAAATATTTACACAGTTATTAGAAAAATGTTTAACATATTTTTACAAAAATAGACAAAATTTTGTTACCGCTTGAAGAAAGCTCACTCGATGCCCTGTAACTCGCTTATTCCAATGAGAATCAATTTGATGTGAGCGTTAGTTCTTGCGATTTCAGTCCTTAAATTTTCGATGGACGATTCAAACAACTTGATCCTGACGTCGAGGAGTACAAGAGCATCTTCCAGAGTGAACTCAACGTAGTAGCCAAGCCCGACGTCCAACAATATCTCTTTGGGATTTTCCACATTAGCCTGGACAAAAACATTATTTCCGATGTCTACTTTCGTCTTAAATCCACTGTCCGCCATTCCAGTGTCTTGGAGGGTTTTGATGAAGCTTTTCAGCTGCATAAACTCAGAAAGCTGCTCATTTTTCTGGTCCAATTTTTTCTCCAATTGGCCAAGATCCGCTTTCAGCACGTCGTTAATGAACGCCTCGAATTTCAGTATTTTTTCACTTATTTCGTCATTCATATCGCGAGGCCTAATAAATTGTTAGAAAAAAAACGATGGAAAATCGAATAAGTGGTTGTTGAAATCAGAAAAATTGCCTGTAAGTGGGTGTGGACAAGTTTTTGGGTTTTTTAAATATTTTTGAAAAGTTTGTTGTGCAGTGTGCTCATTTATTTTTCAAGGAATCGTAGCGATAGAGTTGAAAATTCGAAAATTTTGAGGTTAGGCATTGTGGAGAGTGTTTTCGCCTGTATTTCGGCGGCGATAAACATTTTTTGATGTCAAGTAAAAAAAATATTACCTTGATCAACAGCAGGGTTGTGAGAAATAAAATTTCGTCATACAATGCGAACGATTTTGTCAAAAATTGGAAAATGATACTTTTTCCGGTGTTTATATTTGCGTTCATCGAGAACTCATTGAAATAACATGAACGAATGGAGATGTGATGAGAATGACCTCTGACAAGATTCTTGGAACTTGTGGATTGATCGTGTCGATAAACTCGTTATTACCGACTGTTGATAGTCAAGCGAATTCTCGATAAGTTATTGTGTAGTACTGGCAACGACATTCAATAGGTAAAGATAGTTCGATACGTTTTTTCCGTGGTAACTTAAGATTTCGAAAAAACGGTGAGCTGCGAGTTGCTCTCGTATCGTGAAACATTTAAAAAAATTTCCACATTTTTGTACCGCGGAAGAATGTCCGAGAAAAACGTGCATCTGTTTTTTTTGGTTATAGCCCTCGTACTCAGCTCGTGAATATTTGGCAAGTGCGATCACAATTAATCTAAAAAATTATGTTTTTAATGCTGGCATGAATATACGAACCCATGGGCAACAGTTTTTCAACTTTTCCCATAATAATACATGCGAAATCATGGTGAAGAACATTTTTCAATGACGGGAGAAAAAACAGATACACGTTTACGAAGTCTCGTTCAGAGTCAACAACACTTGTGACATTATTTGTCGCTGTCGCTGTGGCGTCCTTTCGAATCATAGCGTACCTTCAGCGACCCCTATACCCTCAATCGCCTCTCATAATTATGTTGATCTATTGCATTCGTATGTGCTCGACTTATGGTATCGATATGAATGATTGAGAAAAATGAGAAATTGATGAGAATGATGAACAAAAACCAATAGTCCGCGAGTTAATTAATCTCTTTTTTCTTCGTGCAAGCAAAAGCCTTCGCTGATAACAAAACAACATTGTCATACACAATGACATCATGTTCGACGACTGTCTATAGATCGAACAGTATTTTTTTTGCTGTGGAACGGGATTAGCTGTAACATTAGAAACGTCAGGGGAAATGGGAAGGATTCACTTTTGAAACAACGCGAAAAAATAGAATAGCCGGTTGACGTTAACGTGGCAGGTCTACGGGCAAAAAGGCAGCGCCCTAACCTCTTAGCAAGTGTCTCGCATCGTTTCGTCCGCCAAGTTGATGTTTTTACTGCGAAGGCTAGTGGGGTTTTCACGAGCTATCGTATGAATTCGAAAAGCCATCAATTTGTAGTTATTAGTTTTCTTATGTCGTTATTCCTTCAAGTTTCCTGATTCCGCCGGGATAGCGAAATTTATGGAAAGGGATTTTGTAACCAATGCCAGGCAGTTATTGTTCCGAAAAAACAAGTTTTAGAGTGTATAGAAATATAAAGTTAAGTGTCAGTCGTGACGAGTTTGGATCGTGCATGGATACGAGTGTTCGCTGAAAAGGATCGACTGGAGAAAGAGAGCAAAGTTGGACAAACAAGAGGGCAATTGAAATGTCGCGAAATCTGTTTTGGACAAGACGATATCAGAAAGTATTTTGAAAATTAGAGAAAACCTCGTGGTCAGGAGTCATTCGGTCGTTCGAGTGTAGAGAAAGAACAAGAGCGGGAAAAGGAGGGAGAGTGAGAGGGAGAGCAAAGGAGACGAATAAACGAGCTGACGGTTGGACAGGCTCTCGTGTGGCGTATTTTCTGTGCTATCTAAGCAATATACTGCATAGTTTATGTTGAGACCGGGTAGTTAAACGTTACGAAGACTTTTATAGGCCTACGCGAAACCCCCGTGCACTCGGGCGGTTGCAACGACGCGATCGCGACGCCGTTCCCCAACCAAATACACACAGCGCCAGAGTACCCGCGTGCGCTGCCATACGAAGCATGAATCTGCATATGTGTACGTTCGTTATGTCGACTCTGTTTGTGTATGTACTCAAAAACGTACACATTCGAATCTCACCGCTGCATATATCCAGCGTTCGACGTCGGAGCGAACAAAAAATGACAAGCAACAAAAAATTAAGTACAAAAAAAGGTACACGAACACGCACCTTTGCTTATACTTTGAGTCTCACTTTTACGACCTGGAAATCGTTCTGCTATATCGGTCGGTATGAGAGCTGACTCTGCCAATCTTTATGTCTTTTTGTCTTCCTCTCTACTAGTTTTCTCGCTCCCTCTCTCTCTCTCTCTCTCTCTTACATTTTCAATCAATTTTTCTACCGGCTTTTGAAAACGACGATCATTTCACATTGTCGACACATAACCTCGTTTTTTTCTCTCGCATCGAGAAATCACGAAATATCATCAGATCGGAACAAAGTTTTTTTTCTTTTCTTCTATTTTCTCGATCCTTCCGCTCTGTTTTCTCCATCCAAGTGTGTCTTTGAGGACCGGAACGGTTCAATAGAAAGAGTCGCGATGTTCTGATAAAGATTGATGGTCGTCAAAATCATTTGACAAGCGGTATGTCGCTAATTAACGTAAAAATGAAAGTTTTTTTTTATGGAGGTCCAGCACGAAATTTCTAACTTTGTCCAGAATCTCCGAATAATAATAATTTCAGTTCCGCACTTACCTGTCAATTGTCGTGGGGCTGCTGCAAGTCGGTGTCCGTCACAGCGACGTTTTTCGACAAAGAAACGAGCCACCATTTGGGATCGCAGTTTAAAAAGAACTTACGAAAATCGATATTTCTCACGATCTATTACGATATTTTGTATTTCATTTCCATACGAAATGACAACATCGTGACGGCATGTTTTCGCGAAATATCAAACCTCTCCGAATCACTTAAAAACCGATATTTAGACGAGTCTTTTTTACACAATTCTCCAACGTTCGATCCGCCGTCTCTGATCGCTTGAATTATTTTGAGGGCGGAAGAAAAAGGGAAAGGAACGTTGTTGAATGATTTTTACTTTGATTCTTATTCGTATGGTATAATTTAACAAGTAGAATGAGCCAAATACACAGAATCGACAATTAACGATTCGTGCGTTTGTCAAGGAGGAATACAATACCCTCAATCTCTCTCTTTATTGTATTTTCTTGTCTCGAAGAATATAATAACTTTGGACATTAGTTTTACGACTTGACCTTCAATCATTCTTCCGTCAATGTACACTCGGTTAAGATTTGTTGCTTATATGTAGTATCCGTTTTTTTGCGTTGAGTCTCACGAGTTGGTGGACAAAGGTAACTCGTCATAACAAATCGCCAATTAATAATAACGATGCTCAGATTTATTTTCCCACGAGTACGGAGTTCGATGAAGTAGGTAAAAAAAAGAAAAACAATATATTTCATCCAAAAGCGTATTTAATAGAGTTCACGAGCCACGACGACCGATGGATCGTCCGCAATTATTATTAAATCAATTTCTGCTCCGTATTCGTTTTTTTTCAACCGCAGACGGGCCAACTCGGGGATCACGAGTTTTGTACGTATTTCAAAAAGTGCAAAAACCGTTTTTATTATTTTTTTTGCTAATGCGCAAAAATGATTCATTCTGCGATATTTTCCCTCGAGAGTTATCCCGTTCATTTTGTTTTTTCCCTCCTCGATCTTAGGCCGCCTGTTTTTCCGATCGACTGAATATCACAATCCATGCAAAAGTGCACCAATTTTTTTGTTTCCATTTTTCGTTTCCATATCGCTGTTTTTTTTTTCGTGAAAATATCGCGAAGCTCCGTAACAACAGTATCGAAAGTTTTGACACGTTGGAGCGACCCATCCAGCAGAACTTGAGAAATAAAACGTCAATCTTTCGCATAAGAAATGAGCCAACGAAAAAATTCAACAAAGCTAGTTCGGAGCCAAAAACCGAGGTCGAATTTCCGTTCCAATTTATTTGCTCAGAAAAAAAATTTCTTCTCGGCACTCAAATCACATTTACAAGACGAAACAGGAGACGAAAGAAAAAATGGAAACAAAGAAAATTACTCCATTATTTGGTGGCAAAAATCACATCAAAGAAATGCGTGTTTCGGGGCTGAATTTCTCGAGCGTTGTCCCTTAAATATTTACAATGTTGGATTGAGTAAGTTACACAGCGATGGTTGAAAGAAAAAAAAAAAAAAAAAAAAAACAAAGATTGGAGTGTGACTGGACCGAGGAGGATCGGAGCGATCGATTGACCAACGCAAAGAAATATATTTCGTCCACGCTTTCTATTTATTCAAATAACGTGTCTATGTATGTTCATGTGTAAGTGTGTGTGTGTGT
>JAPYYS010001541.1:0-24887 GCA_030522525.1 Campopleginae sp. 14b
CCCCCCCCCCCCCCCCCCCCCCCCGCCCCCGCCCGCCCCCCCCCCCTCTCCCCCCCCCCCCCCCCCCCCCCCCCCCCCCCTCCCCACACACACATCCCCCGAGCTCCAGATTCTCTTTCTGCTGTTCCCTCGGCTCGAAAGTTGCGCTCGCACAGAAAAGCTATCCATCCCCGTCCGTTATCTATCCATCTGCATTTTTTTTTCCCGTTTTTTTTTCTCCAAATCTCACCCCCGCTGTGTCTTTCCAGATCCACACGCTCGCCATTTACTTTTTGTTATTGTTTTTCCGCCCCGTTTCGCCGACTTTTTATTTTTCTCCCGGTTTTTTTTTCCACTGGGCATTTTGTCCCGAAGAGCCTCTCGGGAAGAAACCGCTCTCGTAACCACTGGCTCGTGCACTTGCCGCGCCTCATATTCTTTCACATCGTTTTGCTGGATTCCCCACGCCCCATGAGACTCCCTCCTTCGCGAATATTCGCGAATATTTGCTCGGTCGCGGCTTTTAAACGCTTCGCAAAAAGGCCAACGCTAAAATACAATGTTGCGGCGGCGCTGGGCCTCTCAACCGAAAACATCTCCGAAGCCTCACAGCCACGAATTCCATTTGTTTTTTTTTTTTTTTTTTTTTTTTTTTTTTTTTTTTTTTTTTTTTTTTTTTTTTTTTTTTTTTTTTTTTTTCTTCTTTCTCTCTTCCCTCTTTTCTTTTTTCTTTTTTTATACTCTCCTTTCTTTTTTTTTATGAAACAACCTGCCAGACATGCTCATCCACAGGGTTTTCTTAAAAGTAATTACTTTGCCAAAACTCTCCGGCGGCCCAGGAGCATCCTCGCGCCAAACAAAATCCTCACCGAGAACATCAAAAGGATTAGGAAAAAAGGAAGTGAATGAAAACACTGAGTCTCGGAGGAAACTCGAGGTGGCAAGCTTTTTACTTTTGGCCTGATATATCCTCTCCGGAAATAACACCATAAGGACCTTGCTATTATTTATCTTTCCTGTAAATATTAACGACTCTCAAACAGATCGTCCTCTTCATCTACTCACTCTGACCTACTTAATAACACCCTTTGGAAGTGCCTCATTAATTAAGCTCCAGCATTCATTTCCAATTATGTGAGTTGTGATTAAAATTTTCACTTGGAAACTAATTTTTTTTTCATAAGACGATATACGAATGTGTTTCTGCGATTTATGTTGGGATTTTTATTTTTTCCATTTTTTTTTTCATTCCACCAAAAACACCATGAGAACTATTTTACCATGGATCCCATGGTAAAATGGATTTTTATTACTTTTTCTTTAACTATGACCGGCATGGGTCCCGTGAGATTTTAATTTTTTTACTTAACCATAACCACCATGGGTTTCATTTCACCATGGATCCCATGGGATTTTTGTTTTTTTTTTTATTTAACCATAACCACCATGGGTTCTATGGAATTTTTATTATTTCTCATTGAACCATAACCACCATTGGTCCAATGGGATTTTTATTTTTTTTATTTGACGATAACCACCATGGGTCCCATGGGATTTTTATTTGTATTTTTTTGGATAAAACAAAAAAATTCAACCATAATCATCATGAGACCCATTTCACCATAGATCCCATGGGATTTCAATTTTTTTCCATTTTTTCAAGTAATTTTTTTTCATTTAACCATAACCACCATGGGATTTTTCCCCATGGATCCCATAGGATTTTTTCCCCATAGATCCCTTTTTTGGGATTTTTTATCCCATTTTTTCCCATTTTTAAGGGAAACATTTTTTTTTAATTCATTCAAAACCACCATAGGACCCATTTCACCATAGAGCCACCATGAGGGTCTCCATAGGATTTTTCCCATTAACGAAATCCACCGAAAAAAATCGACTGGTTTTTTTTTTTAATTTTGATTCATTTTTTTACTTTCGTTATTGCTTCATTTTTTTTCTCCATAATTATTGTGCACCAAGATTCCAGAATTCGGACCTTGGCCAGAGCTTGACGAATGTTTGTTGCGTGGGGAAAAAAAAAGATGCTTGTTTTCAGCGAATAAATCAGGACGAGAGAGAGAGAGAGAGAGAGAGAGAGAGAGACAGAGAAAAAAAAGGTTAAGGGCTATATTATTCTACGTGGGTGAACGGAAATGAGGTGAGTTGTTGGGAAATTTAGTACAAGAAAAAAGGCCAAGAGCGAGAGCACACCAGGAGCACTGTTAGTGTGAAAATGTTATTAAGAAAAATAAGTCCTCGGGGATCAAGGGGAGGTCCAGAGTCCATAATAAGTTTTGAATTATTAAGGACAAAAACGAGGGAGCACGAGCAGGTCCCAGAGGTGACTTAGTTTCTGGATCTTTCATCGCGCGAGCTCCGGAAGCTGTTTCGTAAAAAATAATCTCGAAGATCTCTCGATATCGATGGCGAAAAAAAAAAAAAGTTTCTCCGTCAAATTCAAATCGTCGGAAAAGTTCATGAAAAAAATGCAGCGTCAGAAAAGTCCAAGAAAATGATCGACCCAAAAAAAAACGTTCGGAAAACTTGGTGAGAAAAGTTGGGAAATTGGTAAAGAGCGAGAAGGAGACAAAAATGGAAAAAGCGTGAGCAGACGGTGCGGCAAGAGCTTAGGCGAAGGAGCGTCAACCGCTCGGCCTCGAAACTCGCGTATGTCTGAAGAGGAGATCAGAGACGAGGAAAAGATTCGAAATCGTGGAAAGGAGATCCGGTTATATACGACCACTGATAACCCAACGGACCACCAGCCTCCACATCCTCTTTCCTCTTTCCCTTCCCCCTCCCCTCTCCCCTGACCTATACGTTCGTTGTCTGGCCCCGTACTCGGAAAGAACGATAAAAAGAAAATAAGAAAAGTCTTGTCTCGGGATAAAGGGGTTGGAGCAGAGAGATCGTTTAGACGCCTCGAAAGTTTAGCGAAATTTTCTCATCGTCTATTTCCGATACGATTTTTTTTTTTTTTTTTTTTTCAGAACGATCCCTCCACTTTTTTACATACCCTGCAAAGTTTTGTAAAATTTACCCATCGTCTATCTCTGAAACGACGATTAAAATTTTTTTTTTTTTTCAATTTAATTTAATTTAATTTTTTTGTTTTTTTTTTTGTTTTATAAAGATTCCGAACGATCTCCCCTTTTTTTATACACCCTCGAAGGCTCAGTGAAATTTTCCCATCGTATATTTTTGATACGACGATTTAAAAAAAAAATTCAACTTACTTTTTTTATTTTTATTTTATTTTTTTCAATGCTTCAGAACGATCACTCCATTCTTTTTATGTACGTGGATGGCTGGAGCGAGCGTAGAAGTGGATCAATTGTCACTAAAATCGAGCGGATCTGCTTGGCCGAAAAAAATCTTCGGAAAATACCACTTGAAGGTGGATTTTTTTTTTGTTTGTTTTTCTTTCGATCGCACATTTCGTACAACTCCTACACGAGTAGCTACGAAATAATTGACTCGAAGCATGGAAAACACGTGCGAGGCAGCTTCCTGCGCTTAGTCGAAAAAAAAATTGGAAAAATCGGGGAAAAAAAAAAGTGGCGATAAACGGAGAGGAATCGAAGCGAAATTGGGACAGCACGGCGTCGAACTGTGTCCCGTAAACCGAGTCGATCGTTAATAACGCCGGGCTTGACCGGATGGCTTCGAAAGTGGACGTAAAACCCTCCAACGACCAACCCCCTCCCCCATGATCAACTTGAAAATCCTACAACCCCTCTGGACCTACCTGCTCAGCCCCCATTCCCAGCCAACATCCACCCAGACCAAAAGACTCGTCGATTAATCATCTCTCGACTTCCGCATTCTATTCCTATGTTATATTTCCTACCATCCAAATAATTCGTGTCGATTTATTTCTATTCGCGCACACCTATCCCGAATACTTTGTCGCCGACGTTGTAAACTTGACCATTTATCCTCGGATCCCCCTTTTTTCTCTGAGATTCTGGTCCAGAAATATTTTGCCGGCAATCTTGATTTTTTGTGATTTTTTTTATTTCGAATTTTTGAATAATAAAAACAAAAAATTCGTTCATAATTTAGACAAATGCTTTGTCCTGAAAGTTGTAAGCTGTACGATTTTTCCAGAGATTCTTAGTTTTTGTCCCCTGATTCTTTTACGAAATTATTTTTTTATAGATCTTGATTTTTTACGATTTTTTATTCACTTTTTTTAAATAATTTTTCACAATTTTAGATTTGTTTGTCGCGAAAATCGTAAAATTCACGATTTGGCAGGAGATTCTTTGTTTTCGTTGCCAGATTCTGGTACAAAATTATTTTTGCGTGGATTCTAATTTTTAAGGATTTTTCGTCCTCTTTTCAACTCGAATTTTCACCATTTTTTTTTTCGATCATAGTTTCTCGAGTGTGATCACGAATTTTGGAATTTTTTTTTTTCAGTTTCTTGAGAAGAATAATCACGAGAGAGATTTGGCTGGGGCGAGGGATTGGGCAGTCACAAAGGATTTGGAGGATGGCCCAGAGGGCGCGACTAAGAAGCGAGTACGTCGGCCGTGTCAGGCATGCAAGGCTCGTCAGGGAGAAACACATGTCCCTGGAACGTTAAGTCCGGTCAGCTCCGAGTAATTAATCACGTACAAGGATGAGAATGACGTTGTATTTCGTATATATGATCGAATAATTAAAGCGAGGGCGAGGGACGAGTCAGCCCTTATGCTTCACGTTGAAAAATGAACGAGATCTGATGTCTGAAGGTTCCATGAAATATTAAGAGGATCTTCTCGTTCTCCAGGATGAAAAAAAAAAGATTGTTTGTTTATCTTGTTAGGGACCTGCTTGGTATCCTTCTTGGAACATTTAATTAAGACTGAGACGATAATTCAAATTTTGCGATTATTCCAATTCATTGCAAATAAACAATAAAAAAAAAATAAAAAAAATTTACAAAATTGGAAAGAGTTGAAAACAAATGAAAAATCCTTTTTTTTTAATGTTAAAAAAACGAAAGAATCGTTCGACGTTTATCTCGAGTGTCCACGAGCAAGAAGTATCGCCGAATGTGACTGGAAAAATGTATTAAATCAAGAGGATGAAGCCGAAGATCAATGGATGATGGAAGATTTAATTAAGAGTATAAGAGAAGAGAGAGAGAGAGTATATCGTGATGGTTGGTTTGGATGAGAGGAAAGTATCGGCAGGACAATGCTTTCAAGTGACAGGAAGATAAGGTCCATAGAAGAGGTTCTAAATCTTTTTTGGTCGTTGGGAAAGGGTGCTCGGGAGGTTGGCAAAGGAAAGGAGGGAAGGAAGAGGAGAACGTCTTTCATGTGGGATTGCGTGCGATCAAAAAGAGGAAAAAGGGAGAATAGGATCGAAGAGAGAAAAAAAAAGGAGTTGGACCGCATAGCGCCGCTTGGAAGCGACTGTGTCTCGACGTGTGGACACCCTCGCAGCTTCCATCGTGTTTTTTTCTTCTTTTCTCCGCCTCCCCCCCCCCCCTCCCCCCCTCTCCCCTCCCCTGCCCAGGATCCAAAACCGAGACTTTTATACACTTTTCTTTGCCTCTTGTTTTTTTTCTCTCTTCTTTCTTTTTCTCCCCCTCGAACAATCGAGAATACGAGAATGGCTCCGTGGCAGCGAACTCTACGCTGCTTTTCTAGGGTCAGAGCGATCTCTCACTTTTTTTTCTCTTTTTCTCCCTTTGTAGCTACAGTTCTAATCCAGCCAACTGAGACAGTGAATACGAGACTCTCTCCCTCTCTCCCTCTCTCTCTCGCTCTTGTGAAGAGAAAAGCCCGATGTCGTTTCTCACGAAGCTCATCCCGCATTATAACACACTTTTCATTGACCGTTTTTTCCCTCTCGCTTTCGGTCTTTCTCTCGCGTCAACAACTACGATTATTAGCACCGTAACTCGAGTACTTGAGCATGTGCAAACTTGTGTTTGCCTCTCATGAGCCATTGATTCTTTTTTTTCATTGAAATGGCCGTCCTGGACACACTGGGTCAAATTGACCCCGACATTTTTTTTTGCTCCAATCGAACTGGAGGCACCAATACGATCGAAAACCGCCATTTTTCAGCAAATTCGACCAATTTTTCACGTTGATAATTGACCCAAGAAAAAAACAAAAAAAACATCGCTTATACGTCCCTCTCTCGAGGCTACGAAGATATTGGATGGACGGCAAAATTGAAAGAATTTTGATTTTTTTTATCGAAATATTGGCCAGTTTTTCGAAATTTAATATTTTCGAGCACCCGTATCGAAAGAATATTGGAGTGTCCTCGGGATTTTTTGCAACGGAAAATCTTTCGAAATTTCGTAACGAGAGCTTTTCAACGAAAATCGAAGGAATTTTGATTATTTTTCTCCAGGAATTTTCAATTTTTCGAAATTTTTCATTTTCCGGAATTTTTTCAACTAATTAAAAATAATTTTTGCGCGATTTCAACGACGCACTCGTATCAAAAGAATGTTCAAGTGTCCTCGCGATTTTTTTCAACGAAAAACCTTGAAACCTCGACCGAGAGCTGGTTCGGAACGTCGAGTGGAAGTTTTGAATGGGCTCAAGAGGAATAAATAATAAAATTGAAAATGGCAGGATAAATGAGAATTTAGAGTGGATGTTTGGGTGAAAATATTTGTTGGGGATTGAATAGATGATAAAAAATTAGCGAAGAGTGGGGAGAGAGTCGTTAGATAAAGCGTGAGCGATGCTCTCCATAAATAAATGAGCGTTGGTCTGAGTGCGTCGAGTAGCTATTTATAAATATTTATAAAACGGAAAGCACGTGTTGGGCTGTCTTTGCGGGACGATCGTCGTCGTCGGCGTGGACAGACGAATCGCGGAGGCTGCATTAACGCTCGAGTTGCAAGCGGCCGGATCTTGAGTCGCCCAAGTTTAAAGAAAGTCTCGAGGTAAATATAGAATCGTTTAAAAATAAATATCCAACACGATCATTCGCTTCATTCCGTTCTTCGCTCTTCTCCCTCTTGCCTCTTTGTGTATACGCTTTCGGGCCACTTTCCTCCAGAGTGAAATGTCACACGAGAGGACCAACGAGAAAACGAGATTGCTCTTGCACACTCTCTCGCTCTCGGGCCTGTGCAAAATGAATTGAGTTACGGGAATTCCGTTCTGGCTCGTAGCGAAAACGATCTCTCTCGCGAGTCGGGTCTCGGATCGGTGACTCAGTAGAATGGGATTTCAAAATTACTCGCGACAGCACTAAATCCTTTTTTTTTTTTTTTTTTTTTTTTTTTTTTTTTTTTTTCTCTTTATTCTCTTCCTTTCTCTTTTTTTTCCTTTGTCGTAAAATCTATCCGTTTGTCGCGAGGAGAACGTAGTAATTGAGTGGTGAGGAAAAAAAAATTGTCGGGAATTTTTGTTGTTGTTATTAGCAGCAGAAAACGAATCAATCACTTTATGGGGGATAGAGTCTGAGAGGTAGAAAAAATGATGGAGCGATTGCTTTTTATTTGGTGTCCTGTGAAATATTCAATTCGTCCTGGAACATCAAGAACCTCCTCAAAGACTCTGGATAGCATTTTCCGAAGGCGTAACATCGTACATCTCGAAAGGGTTTTCTCTTGTGGTATAAAGAGCCGTTCACATTGCAGCACACACCACGTAATCTCAAGTTTTACGAGTAAGCTTGCCGGCACGGGATATTCTATGGGGAAAGAGGTTGCTGCCGTATGGCGAGTTATCGTCCTCGTAAAAATCCTCGCGAGAGATCCTCCGCGCACTCGGAACTCCCGTTTTGCCTTGAGGCGTCCAAATATATATGTTTATACAAGAATGCGGTCGGATATTTATGGGGATGTATGGGAGGTCGCTAAAGGGGGGAATGCAACTAGTGCCGATAGTTAGATTATGAAATTCTGAAGAGAAAAGTCCCTACAACTTTTCCTCTCCGATTGACGGTTCGGGAGTTATCAATGAATTCGTCGGCGGCCAGTGCGAAGCGGCGTAAGACGAAAATGGGCGTGGCGAGTCGCGCGGTGAGGATTGGCTGGCGCTGAATAATCGATGTATCTCGTGAACGGTGCATCGGAGAAAAAATTGCAAGAGGACATTTCTCTTTAGTTTTGCATGAGCTTTCCACTGAGTGGACTCCGGAAGCGATATCCGCGACACCCTGTCGATAAAAGCTCTTTCTCATCTCCGTCGAAGCTCCTAGTATATTCTAACGAACGAGGTTATCGGATCACGAGGAGCGAAAGAGCTTCCGGGTGGATTTTCAGAGGAGCTTAAAGCACACTGTCAGGTAAACCTCCCTGGGGAGGGCGGGAGGGAGAAGAAAAGGACGCGGTTGGGAAGAAGGGGGCGTAGACTCGAAAGGGGAATATCTCAGAGGGTAATAAATGATCCCGGTGAATAATAACCGTTATTGGAAGGCTGTAGAGAAAGAAGAGAATGGTGAAAAAAAATGTGACCGGCAAAAGGTGGCCGCGATATGAGAGGACTTTGGAACTCTCGTCTTTCACCTTCTTGCACTTTCTAACCTGAGGCTCCTCGCTGAGGAAAAGCATTAGCCCAGTTTCCAGCGATATCAGCGAGTAAAGGAGAGCGGAACCAAGAGCGATAGTACGTTAGAGTTTTTACCTTCGCCCTCGATCCTTTCACTTGTATGCACTTTTCGACTTGCAGGAACAGACTCGTGTGACTGGCTCTAATGTCCTGCTACACACACCGGAAATGGTTGGCTCTTGCGGCGCTGTCAACTCTCAGAAAATAAGGCAAGAGAGGGGGGGGGGGGGGAGAGAGAACGAAGCGACTACGTTGAGCACATAATGGCTATTCAGATATCTCGAATCGATTTATTCCCCCGCGGCTAGTGGATGCCACACTCTCAAATCTTTTCAGCCCTCCCCAGTCTTTCCCGCCGGAATTTCTTGCCCTGCCTGAGCCACCGAGTCAGCACAGAGACTTCCCTCTCCATATACTTCGAGCGGAGTTCGAACGAGGGCCTCTGGTTATATCTCTCGACTCTAAGGGGGATGAGGACGGGGATGACGAGGAGAGTTCTTGGCATTGCGAGCAGAGAGACGAGAGCGATAAGACTTTAGTACCGCCGCGATAAAATTGCCGCAGAGTACAGTAACAATCTCTCGCGTTGCATCCCGCAAATTTTGATACAAGACGCGACCGCCAGGGGGGCCAAGAATTCAAAACGCGATGCACACTTTCAAGTGATGTCTCCTTCAACAAAATGGCGTAAAATTTCGCCTCCACGTTTCGCAGGCTCTTCCCCGCTCCCAGAATACGTTCTGCATCTTCAAAAGGAATTAAGGGCTCACCCCCGACCAGCCAAAGCCTCTCTCGATAAAATTTACATTCTTGATCGAAGCCTCCGGAGTTTTCGAGGCCGGATGAAGTTTTGGACGATGAAGAAAATTCAATCAGTCCCGGAAAGGGGATCCCCATCGACAACAATGACGCAAACAAAGTAAAACAATTCTCCGCTCTGTTTTTTATCTCCATACAAACTTTACGTAAATCTATAAATGTGGGTGCATGTGTGTGTATTATCTTCTGGCTGTCTGCCACGACCGGACTGGAGGGAACTCTCGGCAGAGCGTACGCTCGTTAAACAGGAAGTTGGCGTGTCCGTGGCGGCATATATAGGGACGTGTGCACACAGATGTAAAGGGGGTTTGCATCCTCGCGACATCTCGTTAACTCTCTGACGAGTCTCGACTCTCGACGCTGCTTCAGCATGTTCTCGTGCGAAATTAGTGCCTCCCCCCTCCTTTCCTTGTTGCCTGTTCTCGCTCGTGTGGCCGAGGCGATGGCTCAGCCAGCGGAGAGTACCGAAGGTACCCCGACCCGGAAGGTACCCCACCGGAAGGGAGGCAAGAAAACAAAAAGCTCCGCGAGCGAAAAAGAGCCGGTGGAAAAGCCTGAATTATTCAAATGAGTGAAATATTTGGCAGCCACCAAATGTACGAACCATCTTTTTATTTCAACCTTTTTCGCATCCCATTTTTTTTTATTCTCTCAGTTTCCTCATTCGCGGATCTCGCCCTGTCGAAAAGTCCGGGCTCCCGCGTTTCCGAAGCTTTTCCCGCAGGCTGTGCCGCCATTTTTGTGCATTCGATCCAGTTTTCGCGCTTCTGATTCTTTTGTGAGCATTTTTTTTATCTCCACGTCGAAAAATCATCGATTTTCGTTTGAGGGGGTTGGCAACGCCTAAAAATATCACCGCGGGTCAAATTGACCCAGTGTGTCTTCCACGGTATATTTTCGAAATTTTCCATAAAAATCAATTCTCGAGCCTAAAAAATGTCTCCTGGGTCAATCTGACCCAGTGTGGCGTGATTATGTCGCTCAAAATGACGAGAAGAAAAATTTCGTTTTTTGGATTCGAAAAAATTAATTTGTAGATTTCGATTTAATTTGCCCCTAAAAATTGGCGGAAAAGTTTCCACTTGGGAGTCCCCGATGGGGTTTGACATTCTCTATTTCAACTTCATCCCCCCCCCCCCCCCTCGCCGCCCCTTCCGGTTCTATTTTAAATACGCGAGTCCTGTCGTCCGCGTAGCCGAACGAGAGCACATTTATTCCCTTTCTGGCATCTTAACTCCTCTCCTTTGGCTCACCCTTGCGTCTTCTTCCTGTTTTCCTTCTTCGCCCCCCCCCCCCCCGCCCTCCCCTTGCTCCTCCCACGACGCTTCTCTATTTCTTCTCATCGCGAGACTTTGGAGATAGCAGCCGAGCACTCATTTGAATTTCTGTCGGCGGTTTTGCCTCTGACGTTTTGCCAAGAACGAGAGAGCCTCCTCAAAGAATACCTTTCCGCATCTCCGCGGAACCTTCGCTTTACTAGCCGAGAGGTTATTTCTACGTAAAGGTCATTTCGTGCCAAATTGAGCATACATCGATCCGCGCCTTACCTTTCCTCTTCTCAAGCATCCAACTTTACAAATATTCTCCACCGAACCAGAAACTCGCCGAGCACTGCATTTTCTTTCAATTTCAGAATAAAATTGCCTTTTCCAAAAATTCCGAAAAAATATCGAGACATGAAAAAAAATGTTCACTAAAATTTTCAAAAGGAAGTAAAATTTTGGAAAATTCCACCACAAACTCCACGTCAGAATCGAAAATTCATCGATTCTCGTTCGAGGAGATCGGCAACGGATAAAAATGCCACCGGGTCAAATTGACCCTAGTGTGTCTTTGACCGTGTATTTTTGCAAATTTTCATAAAAATCAATTGCCGAAGGCAGAAAAGTTCTACCGGGTCAAATTGACCCAAGTGTGTATTTCGTCCCATAATTCAGGAATGAATAAAAAAACTGAATTTCGTCGATGTGGAAAAAATTTTTGTTCATAAAAAATGGACGATGAAAATTAAAAAAAAATGTCCAAACGGTTTTTCCTTAAGCCTGGACCGATGGAATATCGAAAAATAAAAAGTAACAGAGACTATTTGTCAAGCCCGAGGCACTCGAAACTCTTCCCAACTTTCCATCCACCATTGCATCCAATTTCGTATGAAATTTGCCGAGTTATTGGCTGGAAGATAATAATAATAATAATAATAATAATGGAGGAAAAAAAAGAAAATAGTGAAAAGGGATGATGCAGTGAATCTTGGACGTCGTCGATATTCTCGTCTCGTCGAAACTCTCGCGGGTTCCCCAAGCATTTTCGCGAAATTCCGACCACCCGTTACCTCCTCCTCCCTCTGGCCTCCCAGAGAGAGTGAAAAGATCGAAGATAAAGAGAGCACGAGGAACAGAGACAAAAAGCATTTCGGAGCCAGGACTCGAGCCAATCACCAAGTCAGCATTTTTACTTATTTTTCCTCGCTCCTCTCTGCTCCCAGTTGCATTTTCTCCGCGACCTATATTTTCTCTCTCGCGGTTCCTATTCTTTCCCTTTTCATCCAACTTTATATATTTATCGTCGGCGTCCTCGTTGTTCGCCACGGGCGAATGTTTTTGCTCGATATTATGCAGAATCATTGACGAATGTGCAAGAAAATGGCTCTCCGTAAGGAAAGCAGCCTCCCCACCACGGATATCCAACAAATACCAGAGAAAAGGAAGCCGAACATACCAGCAAGGCAAAGTGAAAACCCATCGATAAAATTTATCCGACGAAACGTCGGAAATTTACGAGGCTATCGCCCTGAGCAACTTCCACACTGAATTCTCCTTAATGCTTGCTCTTGGCAACCTCACCATACCCTCCACCAAGGATATGAAAAATAAAGCCGAAAAACCGACCCAAAAAATCAACATTCGCGTGTCTGGTTACTATTCCCTTAAGTATCCTCCAACCACAACTTTTAAATGGCATCGTTCACCGCGTTCCAAGAGAAATTCGCAGAATTTAATTAATTCTTAATTTTTACAATTTTTTTCAAATTTTCAAAAAGAAATTGCAATTTTTGAGCAAAAATTCAACATTTTCTTCAAATTTTTCCATTTTTTCACGTTTTGTCTAAATAACGGAGAACAACATTGTAACATTTTTCCAAAAACAATGTCAAAATTTTGAAAAATTGAGGATTTTCTTTTTTACCATAGACTGCAGAGAAATTAAATTATTCGCCATTGTTTTCAAAATTCTCGATTTTTTTACGATTTTCAAAGAATTGAAATGAAAATTTCGACATTTTTCCGGAAATTATGTCAGAATTTCGACCCAAACTGAAATTCGCAATTGTCTGAGAAATCGACAGGATTCACTTATTCCCAATTTTTCCAACAATTTTCAGAAGAAAATCGAAAAAGTATGAATTTTCGAAATTTCGAAAAAAAACTCATGATTTTTTTAAAAATTTTCCATATTTTCACGTTTTGGAAACGAAATTTTGACATTTTTCTGGAAATTATGAAGAAATTTTGAAAAATTGAGGGATTTCAATTTTTGAAACAGACTGTAGCGAAAATTTGGGCTTAAGCATGAAAATACAAGTGGAGACTCACTTTGTTGGGATATCCGTCGTAACGTAGTAACTTTTTGCAGCACTTGCCGCGATTTTCGTAGTAGAACATCTGAACCATTTCCGGGTTACCGGTGGCAGCGCTAACGGTGTAAGGGCCACCGTGATGATAGCCGATAGAGTTGTGTCCGGTATGGATGTTGGACTGTGGGCGCGGGGATTCCCGGCGCCCCAGAGGTACGCACGGGCACCACCCCGAGACCATCACACGGGCCCTTTTGCCCGAGTGAAAGAATGAAAAGTTTTGGCCGCCAGGCCTGCGCCGAGCCCGCCACACTCGAGTGTCTTGGCCTTTTTTTTTTCTGGCCCTTTCTTGCCCCTATTTCGTTCTTTTCACTCAACTTCCGCTGATCCGGGATCAACTTTAGCTTTGAGGCAAGAAAACGAGTCACTTGTGGGTTTCTCGAGCTAGCTTCATCGTCACTTCCTTCCGGTTGCCTTTTCGCTCTCCGAGGGGCTCGTAGCGCTGGAAATGAAAAATCCCGAAAAACGAAAGGGAGCCCGGGAGACGAAAAAATGTCTGGAATTTTTGAGGCTCCTCCCTCGCTTTCGCGTTTGTCTTTGATTTTCTCTCTTTTTTGTTGTCCACCTTTAAAACTCACTTTGATGGGGGCTTTCCACTTTTTTTCTGTCTCTCCTAATCCTCGTCCTCCTTCGCCCCTTGATTCACTCTCTTTGGCAGGATTTTTCTCTCCCTTCTCTTCAATCACTCGCTCCTCTTGTTTGGCTGATTTTTCTCCCTTTTTCTTTCGTCGACTAACTTCCTCCTGTCGATCTTACAGCCATCTGAAACAATCATCAACCTACTCAGTCAAACATACAAATTTCGGAAAAAAAACGTTCAACTTCTTTCGAGCTTTCCAGCATTTTCAATTTTCCAAATAATTAAATTACTGATTCCGTCATGAGAATCAACAATTTCGTATTCATTTACCATAAAATTACGACGAAAATGGAAAATTCATTTTTTTTTCAAAAATTCAATGAACGCCAAAGAATTTTCTAGAATTATTGAAAAAAAAAAAAATGCAAAGAATGAAAGGGCGAGGAAAATAGAAATGTGAAATGAAATAAAATATTACGAGGAAAATGGAAAATTCAATTTTTTCAGAAATTCGATAAACTTCAATTTATAATTTGTCAGAATTTTTTTTTCTTCAATGCCATAAAATCTCATGGCTGGAAGGTCCAATAGTCAGAATTGAAGAATCGAACGATAAAAAAACGTAATCGACCATTAAATTCGACAATGAGAACGTTTTTGATCGAAAGTTCTGAAAAGCTCGGAAGCTACGAAGTTGTATGAATTATAAATCGAAGAATCGTTTTATGAGGGCAAAGAGGAATTTTTTCAATGGGATGGAATTATCCAGGATGGGATAAGATCTGATTGTTATTTTTCCCTCGAGTCATC
This sequence comes from Campopleginae sp. 14b, assembly GCA_030522525.1. Taxonomy (NCBI): domain Eukaryota; kingdom Metazoa; phylum Arthropoda; class Insecta; order Hymenoptera; family Ichneumonidae; species Campopleginae sp. 14b. The sequence goes on from JAPYYS010001541.1 coordinate 14,345, forward strand.
ACTTCGGAAAAGCTCTTTGCAAACGACTTTCTAGAGTTTGAGCGAAAGAGTTTTCATTCGACGATAAGACGAGCCAGGGCAGACGTGAGATTTCGTAACAATGCCAGTAGCGAAGAGAGAGAGAGAGAGAAAAGTATATTTTTTTCTCTCAATCTCTTCGGAGGCAACTATATGATTTCGCATCCGGAACGAACACAAGAATATCGATGGCGAGCAGACAAAACGTATCACTATCTCGTTCTCGGCCTCCCGAGGCTATGCACGTCGAATTAATTAAATTCAAAGAGAAACTCAATTAAACTTGTACATCCCTCGTTGAGCCTGGACAATTGGAAAAGAAGCGTGTGATCGGGCGAGGTATATATGACCTCGAGAAAAGGGGGTTAATCCAAACGTGAATCAATTCGCAATCGCTTCGATAACGACATTCCGATCGTATACGAAAGACTCTCCTGTGTTCACTGACCCACAAAAATCCATTCTGACTCGATCTCAACAAATTTCAACAACAACCAAAATTATTCCATTTCCTTTTAAATCATTATTTGTTTATATTTAAAAAAAAAAACAAAAACAAAATTTTATTCGTCATTTTAATAAATATTTAAATGTTGAAAAAAATAATTCAAATTATTTTCTTTTTTTCTAATATTTAAATATTAAAAAGAGAATTTTATCGTCTCGAATTATTTTCAATCTTCGTGAGATCGAGTTTTCAATATTCGAATGTTTAAAAAAACAAAATGATAAAAAATTTTTTTTTTTTTTGAACATCAAAAAATCAAAAATTGGATTTTGTCGTCTCGAATTATTTTCAATCTTGATGAGATGGAGGGAAAAAGCATGGATTGGGAGACTCATCCAAAATGTATGAGTTGGAAAATAAAAGACATTATTCTGGGACTTAATGACGTAATTTGCAATTCGATGGATGGCATATAATTGAGGGTGCGCTCATTGGAATGGAAATCGATAGTGGAGACTAAATCAATCGTATATTCGAGGAGAGAAACATTTATAATTCCGGGTAAATGAAAGAAATGGAATAATTTCAAGTCTGGGAAATGGGAGACACCTCGAGGAGGGATGAAATGGAATGAGGTAGTTGGTGGGTTCTTGGCACACGCAAAACTTTGATTCGTCTGTGGAAAAATCTGCAATTCATGAGCCAAAGACTGGGCAAGTTGAGCTCGTCTATCTCCACGCATTTTTTTCAACTGACTTTTTTTCCCCCCTCCCCTGATCGCTCGTTTTCGTAATTCATGGAAATGTACACTGCTTTATTTGCCTTTGGTTTATTATCGAAAACCAAGAGCAACTTATTCGCTCCCCATGGTCTAGTGTCTTTGTGCAACGAATGGGTGTGGTTTATTTAAATCCTGATGCTTGAATATCCGACCAAGTACGTGTACATCCGATGAGAATATATTTTACGATTATTTTTTTTTCTTCATTTTTTTTCACTTTTTTTCAAATTTTTTTTTTCAACCCCTATGTGCAAATGAAATGGGGGGTTGCGTCGAAAAATCGAGGGAAAGAGAGAACGAAGCACTTGAAGCCCATGGCTTTATGCAGCCCTGAAAAAAATTCATCTTTTTGTTGCATTTTTTCCGAACCCCTGACAAACGCTTTTACGATTCATTTTTGTTTGTTTTTTTTCTCTTTTTTTTTAGTATTTTTATCATTCAACTCCTCATTCTGTGCAGTTTTTTCTTGTTGGGGGAAAAAAAAGACATTCGTATGGACGTAAAAAGCTGGATACATAATTTACGGAGGTAGACTATTCTTTTATTTTCATAACGACCGACCTGCATGACGCTCGTTGCTGTGCACGTCAATGAAACTTGGCCAACGCGAATCCCTCGTAAAGAAAATTGATGAAAAGAGGAATTTTTGTAGTGGAAATTCCAATTTTCTTGTTCGTAAAAGGAGACCAACAGGACAGTAAGTTTTTTATTCGCTCCAATAGAATTCTTCAATTTTCTTTACGTCCTTATTTACTTTTCCTACATTTTTCTTCTTCTTTTTATTTCTCAAACTCGGATCTTCTTCATTTTCTCTCTTATTTACTATGAGAAAATCCTCTGCCGACATTTCTTCCAACCCTTTGCAAACCATCATGAGATTTTCCATTTTTTTACTTCGATTTTTAACAAACTCCGTTTCTCAAGCAACCGGAAATGCTAACAATCACAAAAATGATTTGTTTACACCGAAAAACTGTGAATTTCGAGATGCCAATTTTTTCCAAAGTTCCTTATACTTCGACGAACTTGCTCGAATTTTTTCAAAATTTTCCTGCCGAATCTCATCCCCTAGAAAAATGTTGAAAAAAAAAAAATTCCATCCAATTTTCAGCCAATCCCCAGTCGATCGTAGCTCAGCAGAAATATTTATTTTCTACCGAAAGGTTGCGAATTTGGAGATGCCAATTTTTTCCAAATTTCCTTACACTTTCACGAACTTGCCAGAATTTTTTCAAAATTTTACACATGCATCTAATTCCCTTAAAAAATGTTGAAAAAAAAAATTTCCATCAAATTTTCAGAAAAAAATTCCCACTCGATCGCAGCTCAACAAAAATGATTAAATAATGAAAAAAAAAGTGGCGACATCTATCGGTGAGTTGAACAAGCTTGAAAAACTTGAGACCCGAGCCTGTTAGACAAAATAAATTCAATAAATCCTCTCCGGAGGATTATCAAGAGAATTTTCTCGCCCTCGTTGCCCTTTTTTCTCCCTTCGGTGAAAGGAAAAGGGAGGAGGGGGTAAGGGAAGCTGTGCATCGACGGATTTGACGGAAATTGGATACTGGTCGGCTTAAATCGAGTGCCGGATGGATTATGTGCGAAGGCGAAGCTAAACTGTAGCCTCCAGCCGAGAAAATTCGATGTCTTGGAAAATGTTTTAACACACGTGTTTGTTTTTATCTGCACACATATATAAATGTATTTAATCGTGAGTATAAATATAGAGGGAGGTGGTGGTGAAAGTTCAGACGACACCTGACCTCGTGTCAGGCATCGGGTCGACTTTTATCGCTCGTAAAAGTGTGTATGACCCGAAGCAGTAGCAAGAGCGATACCGCAGCATAACACCGCGCGTTAAGCTCAGCCCAACCTCCACCGGTAACTTCCCCAAGAACAAATACCCTCGATAGAGACTCGTTCTCCGTGCCTCTCCATTTTATGGCCCCCATACACGGACGTCCTTGCATTAAACGTCAAAACTTTATCTCCTTCCAGGAAATTCAAAATCAGAATGAAAAAAAATGAGAAAAAATTTCAATTTTCTTCAAAAAAATCGTCAACTTTTTTTTTCACCATTGACGTTTGGATTTGCGTCGATCATTGAATCAGTTTTTATTTCTGGACAATGTCTCAGGCCCTGAGAATTTGATTGGCAGGAAAAATATAATTTCTGAATTTGCATTGAACGTCAAAATTTCATCCCCTTCGAGAAAATCCAAAATCGGAATGAAAAAAAAAATGATAAATTTTGAATTTCTGGCAAAAAAAAAATGTTCTACATTTTTTTTTCTCCCGATTGATATAAATATCGAGGCGTGGATGATCGTCGATCACTTAATCAGTTTTTTTCACTGAACATTGCAGCGAACCGTTAAAAAAAAAAATTGAAAAAATAATGAATTTATTTTTATAAATTATATATATAAATAATATTGTAAAATTATTCATGAATAATATTATGATAAATAATATTTATAAAAATAATTTATTTTTTTTCGCTTTTTTTTGTCAATATTTTTTTTTATTGTCAGGATCAAAAATTCCAAAGCAAAACGAAAATGAACGTTTTTTCCATCGAAAATTTTGACGTCTAAATAAAATCCGTGAAAAAAAAAAATTCAAAGTGTTTGGAAAAAAAAAATAAAAAACCGAGTTTCCTGTCGCTGTATCGCGTTGGAATTAATGGAACTTGGCGATAAACGATTTCGTAGTATAGCAGCCCTGAAATTTGTGGTTCAAGCAGTTAAAAAAAAAAAAAGCCTGAAATAATCAAAGAGAGGGACCGAACGAGATAAAACAGACTGAAAAAAGCGTGAAACAGAAAAAGCGTATTCGCGGAAGCATTTCCAGAGGGAAGAGTTCTGCACGATGTGGGCAAGTCTCGTATAGCATGGGGAATTTTCCCACGACGGGGACAGAGCGTCGCAGGGAAGAGCGATGGAGTGCGCGGTTGAAAAACACAGAAGCAGCTTCTCTCTCGAGCAAAAGCGTAAATGGGAGAGCTCCGGTGACGCGTTAACAATGCGAGCTCTGACGAAACTTCCCCGAGCTTTTATCCCTATTTGATATATTTATTTTGGGCCTCCTGCTCGCCCTCGCAAAATTTGCATTAATCCATATTTTCCAAAGTCCACAAACGTCACGAAAAAGCATCCAAATCAATTTTTCCGAATGCCCTCAATATTGAGGGCCGCCGGTACGAACGAGAATTCGAAAAAAAAAACAAACTCAATGTCAAACTTCCGCGTGCATAACGAAACAAAACGGGAAAAAGTCATTTCAAGTTCCATTTGACAATTTTCTCCAAAAAAAACCTCCGAAAATTGCATTTTCCTTTGACCGCATCACGAATAAGTGACCATTGCAAATGACGTATTTCTGATTGTTTGAACGTTGCAATTTGCTGTTTGCCCTTGAGCCAAAAGCTTTACAAACGTGTACTCGTGTTTTTACAACTCTTTCTTTTTCCCCCTCGCTCGTTTCTCTCCAGCTAGCTCGCTTCCTTGCCAGACAACATTTCAGTTTGCTCTCTGTGCTCTCGTGTCAGTTAAACGTGGTGTGCAAACAGAAACGTCGGTTTGTACCCTTGTCGTTGCAAATACTGTAAGCTCCGAGCTCTCCGAGCCTCTATGCCAACCAAGATTGACGTCCAATCGCCCATACGCAACAAGAGAAAGTGAAAACAAGCCCCTTCCGTCCTCAGTCAGCTTGTCCGAGACTTTTGTTTGTCAGCGAACTAGTTTTACTCTCGCATTCCAACAAAAACCACGCTTTGATTCCACCTCAACACACTCGATATTAAAAAAACTCCATAAACCCCATAATACCCCATGAAACCCCATGAAACCCCATAAACCCCATAAAACCCCATGAACCCCCATAAAACCCCATAAAAACGAAAAAAAATTCCGCGATATGCAAAAGTTGAAAAATGAAAAAAACGGAAAATTGGGTCGAAATTTTGGAAACGAAATTGGTTCTAAAATCGGCTCCGGCGGGACTACTACCTTGACGCTGCGGTCTATCAATATATTAGCGGAATTTCGGGGCTGTGTTTGCCGAAAGGAAAATAGCGAGAGTAGCATTGGAATATTTATTGCAGGAAATTCGTACGAGCATAAACGCACCGGGCTCGAATGTTTACATACCATTTAATTGACCGATTAATCAACGGTCTTTCAGTACTGCAGCGTATTTGTTATTCACCATTTAAACGTTCGAGGCCGAATATGAAGAAAAATAAATCGAATGAGCACGAGAATTGCCTCTAATTAGGGAAAATTTGGAAAGTTAAAATTTGCAAAATTATCCTTTTTTTTTGTTTAAACAATTTTCTTCAATTATTTACTGACGTTTTTTCCAAAAAATCGAAAAAACATGGACATTTCCACTGATTAATGAAAATTTTGAAACTTTTTGCAAAATTTACATTTTTTTTTCTTGTTTAAACAATTCTTTTCCATTTTTCTCCCGACTATTTTGATCAATTTTACGATATTTTTTACTTGAATCGAAATGACTTGAAAAAAAATCGAATCAGCATGGGAATTATTACTGATTAAGAAAATTTTTGAAGCTTATTCAAAATTAAACGATTTTTTTTGTTTAAAACAAATTTTTCCAATTTTTTCATGACGTCTTGATTAATTTTGCGATTTTTTTTACTTGAAATGAAATTTTGAAGTTTTTACCGAAATTAATCGATTTTTTTTCTTTCAAACAAATTTTTTTCCGATTTTTTGCCAACGTTTTGGTTAATTTTGGGAATTTCACGACGTGGCCATTACAGTGGCAATTATTATGAAAATTGCCATTAACTTAATGAATCGAAAAGTTGAATAAACTTTGGCCCGACCTGGTCTCATTGATTCAAAATAATTTCTCGAGTTTTAGGCAAACTCGAAATGACACTTATACGCACACAGGATAGAGACACATGTACGCGACAATCGAGAAACTTTGTTTAACTCGACAGCCCGTGATATATAAACCTGACAGACACGTGAGCACAAACTTTCTATCCCACTCGTGGGCTCACACAAGCACAACCGAGAGATAGAGACACACACAGGAGCAAGGGAGAACAGCAGCAGGGCACAGACTCTCAATTAAGCTTCGCGCTCGTGGAACATCCCGAAAACTCTCGTACTACGGAAACTACATCAGCCGATGATGCTGCCTTGAATTTGTATACGAAAATAAACGATACGACGATACAAATTTCCACCCTGATCTCTTACTTTATTATTCCAAATAACAATAAAGGGAAAACGAAAATTCTCGCCTCGACGTCGACAAAAATTTATTGGAGACTCAAAAACTTTTTATTTTTTTTTTTCTTCCAATTATTCAATTAATTGTGATTTTTAATCGGGGAAAAACAAACCAGAAGTTCACGTGATTTTGTTTTTTCCATTTTTTTCGTGAAAATTCAATTTATTTTTTTATTTTTTTTTATTTTGAATTTTTGCTGCTGAATTTCGATCCGAGATTCTTCGAAAATGAGGTTCTTGGAGATTGTCATGGAGATGGAAAAGCAGCAGCCATAATTATGCACCGAAAGGAGTTCTTAGGAAAACAAGAACCAGAAAAAAGTCGTTGGACGTTTTTTTACCCCTGGAAGTTAAAAAGCGAGTAGCGGAGAAACATGGGAGGCAAGAAGGGAGAAGAATAAAGCAGATATCGGAGGTAAAAAGCGACGGGGATCATCGTCCGGAAAGAGGGAAGATTACTACTTCGGAAAACGTGCCCCCGCAGTGTCCTACTTTTGGTCATTTCTTGTACGACTGGATTCCGTAACTACTGACGGACTGTGGCTGGTCCAGTGGAAAAGGTGCGAGCTGGTCAGACGATGAAATTCCGAGCTGGAGACTTTGGTAAATATATTTTTGTCTCGATCTCGTGAAAGTATGCGATTTTAATTGAAAAAAATTTATCGACAATGAGCAACAGCAATGAATCGTAAAAAATCGATGAAATTTGCAGAGAAAAATCGTGAAAATGCGGCAAAATTTTTTTTTAAAAAAAAAAAACCGATTTTTTTCCCCAATTTTTTTTTTTCACTCCATTGCAAAAAAAATCAACAAAAATCAGTTTTGGAGGAAAGAAAAATAATTCTTTCACACGATAACTCAATTTTCCCAGCAGCAATTGAGAAAATTGTCGGAAAAAATGTAACGAATGCTTTCCCGAGGCCTAAATTCCGAGGAATCACATGCACCTGGCACTTTCGAGTTGCAGATCGTCCTGTTTGCTGTTTCTCTCTCCCTGGCCATTTTCCTTCTCGCGACACATTGATGTATGAGGTCGGCAACCGAAGCGCGACACACATAACGTTGAGGAGGTAAAGAAGGGAAAAAAAACTGGCGAGAAAAACGAAAACTAAACCGCTGCAGAAGGGCGGAAAGGAAAATGGGGAGCGAGAGGGCGAACGAGAGAGGGTGACGATATAATCCTTCTTCGTTCGGTCGCAGCTCGTAGGAGAATCTCGTTATCAGCTTCTCTCTCCCAGTGCACCATCCGACTAAAAATTCCATAGTAAACTTTCTACTGATAGCAAAGTCGCTATATGCGGAAAATATCACGCGGCATTTTCCTCCTACGCTTCAATTATTTTCCCAATATTCTAGCCATTTTTTCCTCCTCCAAAAACTCTGGCTATCATTTTTTTTCATTCCTCTGTACCAGAAAAAACCTCAACACAGTAAAATCGAAGATTTTCGGGAGCCTGAAAAAAAATTCGTGGCCAAAATCCGAAAAAAAAAATAAAATAATAATTTTCGGTTTATTTTGTGTCTTTAAATTTTCCCTCAAAATTACGCGGCATTGACATCCCGAAACCCCATTTTTTCCTTCTCCTAAAACTCCTAAAATCACAGACTTTCGAGAGCCTGAAAAAAAAATCGTATCTAGAACGCGAAAAAAAAATGAAATGCGAATTTCCGGTTTATTTTTCGTCTTTAAATTTCTCATAAAAATGACGCGGCATTAACGCCCAGAAGCCCCATTTTTTCTGCTCCCTGTCTCGTATTTTTCATCAAAAGTTTAGTGTCTCAATTTTTCTCTCCCCATCGAAACAGACAGCAAAAAATTTGCGTATCATTTTTCGTTTCCTCCTAATTATTAGTTCGCTAATTGAAGGTTCAAACTTTGGCTCAATTAGGAGTTCGAAAATAGAAGTTGGGAGCATCGTGTGACTCCCGGAAAAAGTTTCGTAATTAAGCACAAAATTAGTGAATATTCAACGTCATCAAAAACATCGTTCACGACTTTGGGGTCCAAAAAATGTATAGCTAACGAAAAAAAAAATGAAAATTCCTCTAAAATCTATTATTTTCCGATTCTAATTCACTCTCAAAAATCCTGTCAACGTTTATAAATCACTAATGAATAATAAACCCGAAGCGAACGCCAAAAAATTTTTAATTTTCAAAAATTCCTTCGATCTTACGATTCTTGGGTTTTTTTTTATTCCCTAATAAAATAACACTCGCTCGCACGTTTACGCACACACCCACACACACACACACACGCCACGTCATACCAAAAATGTAAAAAAAAATAAATTTTAATCAGTCGAAAAAAAAAAGGAAAAAGTTTAAAGACTAAAGAAAATTGAGCACCTGTTTCGGTGTCTCTCGTGTCGAGATCTCGTGGGTCGTGGTTACGTCACGACCAGCTGGTCCTCGAAATGTCATCGTAGCAGCGAAGGATCTCAACTTTTTTCACTCTGAACGTCAAATTTATCAATTTCTAACGAAAATTCACTCGAAAATCGTGTTTTTTTGTTTATATAATTTTTTTCATTATTTTTTTTGGTTTTTGGTTTTTCGAAAGTTTTTGATTTTTAGGAAACAATGTTCGAACCGGTTTCACTGCTCGTGCACTAAAGTCGAGTTGAGTAGGACGAAACGGCGCGGACTAAGCTACGGGGTCGTCCCGAAACCGTGGGCGCGACTTACAACGGCGCAGGACGTACTGAGCCCTCGGAGAGCGTCCGACACAAACCGAGCGTCGTACAACTCGGCGGTCGCGCGCTTTCAGGACCGGCGCCGACGCCGACGTCACGTCGTCGGCGCGGCTCGCTCGAACCCACCGAAAACAACGCGACCGCCTGATCAACGCGAGGGGAAAAAACCACCCCGCTCCAATTATTTTGCTGCGCACGCGCTCTCGCCCCATAGCCAACCCCTCTTCTACCTCAATTCCAATATTTATTCCCCGCACAATGAGAGAAACGTGTTTTTTTTTTCATTCTATGAAAATGGTTAAAAAAAAGCGACTGCGATGCAAATTTTTCAAAGTTTTTTATTTTTTTCGTCAAAATATTCGCGTCCATTGAAATATTAAAATTTTAACTTCCGAATTCAATCGACGGTTTCGTATTTCAACTAAAAACTCATTTTTGTAAAAAAAATTTGTACAAATAGTGTGAAAAAAAATTCCAACAATAATTTGTAAATCATTCATGAAAATAATTTGTAAGTAATATTTGGCTTCTTTTTTTATCGATAACGATGAGCCGTTATTCCGTAATTTACTCGAAATCCAAATTCCCACCAAAATCGTGTTCGATACTTGGAAAAATGAATAAATTCATGAAAAGTCCTTTTCATGCTCAATTAAAAAGTTCTCGAGCCTCAGTTTGGCTGGAGAATTTCTGAATTCGGTTGATGCAGTAAAAAAAAAAGGTTGCAGTGACCTTTGAACTTGGAGCTCGAAACAAAAGCCTCAGAAACAAAAAGAGAGACATGGAGAGAGGGATTAATAATAATTTGATGAAAAAATGTCTCGTCTCGACTTGACAGACGAGCAAGAGTATAGATATTTAAAAATGAGGCAACGTCTCCGTAAAAATTCCGGCTTTTTCACCCCCGGACGATTTAATTTTTGCTCACGGAGGGTGGAAAGAGCGAGAGGGTAGGGAGGGAGAGAGAAAAAAGTGGATGGAGAGTTGGGGCATACGGAGTGACGCGTGAAGGACGGAAAATTAGAAGCTCAAAATTACGGTGCCAACAGGTGCGCTTGGCTTTTATATTCGTAGTCCCGAAGCCCCGGCACGAAGCATCGCCGGAGGCATCTCCAAGGAAAACTTGCCCTCCGCACTCCCGACCTCGTTTCGTTGCACGCGATCGCACGCTTCTCGTAAAATAAAATAAAATGCCCCGTACTTTCTTGTTACCCATTTGTTTTTCCCACTTTTTTTTTTTTTTTTTTTTTTTTTTTTTTTTTTTTTTTTTTTTTTTTTTTTTTTTTTTTTTTTTTTTTTTTTTTTTTTTTTTTTTTTTTTTTTT